>JAJJMA010218965.1:0-10609 GCA_023529015.1 Papaver nudicaule | reverse complement strand
AGGTCCAAGCAATAAAAAGCTCCATTGTGGAAAACTGGACTGTTAAGACTCGGCTTGAAATACATATTTTCTCTATTGCGAGGTTTATATTTTTCTCTAGTGGGAGGTTTATAATCACATCTAAAGATACCAGACTTCCACTTTTTATCCCCTCGTTTAATCAAGCTAATTTCAACTCTATCGAACAAGTGACTCTGAATGGCAAAGACAGTGCAATCTGCTGAGGTAGGCAAGGACGAGAAAGCGATAACTTCAGATGAAAAAATAAAATCCTTCCGTAAGCGTGGAAGTTTGATGATTGCTTTCGTGAAGGGATTGTAGAAAAACAGGCTACGGTAACCTTTGGACATGAGAAACCAACTGCATTTCGAATAGCGAATTGTAGAACCTTGTAACAAGTCTGGGATGCTCATGAGGTAGTTCTCATTGTTATGCATTGGGATTATGAAACTGTAGACGGCTCCTCTATCCTTGGAGAAAACCAGCCACGGAGACAGATTGGTGCCTTTGGTAGAACAGGATCTTCTCCGATTCACCAAGGGAATTATCGATCGGTAGGCCTTACAAACTGCACGAAAGTGTATGTAATCTACCGGATTTAAATAATTAGATATCGACGTTTTCATGTTGTCTTCTGGTACCCAAAGTATTGCTTCTTCAACGCCCTCTTTGGAATCATCATTGTTTAAACTAATTCTGCTTCCCATCGACTTCAAAACTTGACTTCCATCACCTAAGAAATGTTTTGTAATTCGTCTTTTTTCACCGACCCTGCCAATCGAAGAAAGCAACTGTGTAGGAATCATGAGCCAGTTGGGCGAGAACCAAGGCTTCTGTAGGTCTGGACATGGCAGTGAGAGTACTGTAATACTATTACCTTCCAAGTCATACTTGTAGTAGCTCATCTCACCTGGTTGCGTAAAATACACGCAACCGCGAGTTAAACCCAACTCCTTGGCCGAGCAACACAGTCTAGTATATCGGTTTAGAAAAAAGACATGATCATCCAAACTTGTCACTTCCACCCAAGACATTGAAGAGAAATCCAACTTTGTTATCTCCAAATCGGTTACGCAGTATTCAGGAACACCATCTCTAGGAATGTACGCTTTTTCAATCCTGAAGATTCCATCAGAAGACTCCACATAATATGCTGTTATATCATCAGAACCCAGCAAGAATCCCCTTGTTGATTCATTCAGGTTGCGATCAGGCTCAACTTTTCTTTTAGAGAGGACTCTAGGCTTAGAACCATGTTGCATCTCAAATCTATATAACTGCTACCTCTGCACATTACATGCACCTTACCTTTGAAATAACACAATGATTGAAACTCGCCTACTATGTCATCTATATCATCGCAGGAGATCATATAATATATAGCTCCATTCTTTGTCACCAGGACGACAAAACACAAGAATGCCCTCCGCATGGTTTTCTCCACCAAAGATCATAAAAACAATGGAATTTTCATTCCCACTATCATCAGTACTACTCTTAGGTGGTGCTGACAAGACACAGTCGGTAAACCAATTCCATTCTAATGAATACCAATCGAGTAAAGAAGGTAACTTTATGCTCTCCATTGACAGCGGATTCCATAAGAAACAATCACCATACTTCCATGGTGTGTAATCAAATTTACGGTCATCGGAAAGAACAATCAACCAACCTTGACAAGAATTATTCTGATAAGCAGATTTCCCTTTCAACTCCGGGATGGATATATTACAATGAGTTGTGTTATTTGGTTCGGAAATATTATAAAAAGTTTGATATTTCTCACCTTTTCCATTTGGAATTACTAGCCAAGGTGCTGATTTGGGTAATGGGGGAGATTTACGTTTACTTTTTTGATTTGATGGTGGCAAATCGGCTGATGATGACTCAGTTTTCTCCATGGGGCTGAGAAGACAGAAACCCTAATAAAGATATTTGTGCCTAATTCTTCTTCTTTATTAGCTTAGAGAATTTCTGTTTTATAAAGCTGATACAGTAGAAACTCTTTAAAATAATACTCGTTAGGTTAATAATCCACTACAGGAAAAACCATCATCTACAACTCCACATACACAACTCTTAGGTAAATGTCGTAGAAGATCCCATGTTTGACAACTTTTTCCAAAGGATGAGTTGTGGTAAGTCAACACCACCAACTCTTAGAAGCAAAGAGTTGGATAGAGAAAACATACGACAACTCTTGAAGCAAAAAGGTTGGCATCAAAGCTTCTTTCACTTCACTAGTTTGGATTGCTTGTGTCTGGTTTCATAGAAACTATGTAACAACCTTTATAGGAGTTGTTGAAGATAAAAAATTTGAAAATGAAAGATGAGGTCAAGGTGATTCGATCCTTGGTCTCCTGCATACAAGTCTACACCATCAACCATGAGTACACTACCGCAAACTTGTTAGGTTTGTGCTTCTTGTTTAGTATCAACCATTATGACAACTTTTATAAAAGTTGTAAAAATAAAAATTGATGCTCAGGTGATTCGAACCCGAGCCTCCTGTGTCTAACTTAAACTTTCAACCACCCTTCCGATTTCACATAACAGTTCATATTATGTTTTTTTTTTATATATGTACAAAATAATTTCACTGAGCCTGAAAAAAAAAGGCCTACAAATGCGCCACTGAGCCTGCAACATACAAGGCTTTCACATTTCATTCAACACTCACAATTCAAAGAAACACCGATGAAAATGTAAATGCAATTTGGGAGCTAAAAAGAGGCACTTCTTGATTAAGTTCACCAGAGATGGACTAGGCATAAACATACAGTAAACTTAAGTTAGCCCATGACACTTCCAGCCTGAGGTTTAACCTAGCAATGGCCAAGTATGTAAAAAGATCTTTCTAATAGGTTACAGAGTTATACAATGCATTGAAGTAGTAGAGCCAAGAAAATAATGTTTTGACACCTTGGACATGGATGCCTCCAGCTGCTGCTTTCGGCTCGATTTATGTACAAAAATCTTTCTCTGTACATCCATTGCATACGTCGCAGAGGCCGCAGGCTCTGCAGCTTCAGAAATCTCAGATAACTTATCTGCCAATTCTTTTATTGTTGAATCTCGTGAGCGAAGCTCTCTAGCCAAATTTTGTACTTCGACATCCTTCACTTTTGAAGTTTTCTGTGAAAATACAAACATCGGATTTAAGAGATGGAAAATTTTATAAATAAGATAAATGCCACCTGATAACATTCACAAGACAAAATAAACAGATGGATGATCGACAATACATAATCAAAAGAGAAGACCAAATTGTAAGTACGCTAGCTGCAACAACATACCGTCATGATTGCCATATCATCCATTTGAGCAACAGCTGGTCTACTTGCCATTTTTCTGCGGCGTTCCAATATCTAGTATGCAGTAGTTAAGATGCAACATAACAACTCTATGGAACTAAAATCAAACGGAGAAGTGTTCAAATTTAAGATCCCAAAACTTGGATCACCATATTGTTCTACATATGAAAACAGAATATACAAAAATAATTGCTCTACGTTCACAAGGATAAAGAAACAACAACCATCGCACTTTGGTAGTTCACTGCAACATGTAGAGAAAGACAACATATCAACGGGCATCCAATCTGTAAAAATTATCAAACCAAAACAGCTGAACCCTTGAATCCAAAACTAACACTAGTGCAGAAACATAAACTTGAATGAAACACATACAAATATTTCATTTCTTGCAGTATTAGGGCTTGCTCCACAGAAAACAGCAAGTAGAGCACAACTAGTTTTTGAATCTCCTTGAACTGCACAAAATTGCATTATCTACCTACCATGGGAGAGTTGTCCAGCAATAGCCCTATCTGTAAATTATCATGGAAGGAGAACAGAGCAAGCTGCAAGAATAGATGTTATACCCGCTGCAGTAGACAACCATTTACGAAGCACGCATCCCAGCAAGGAAACTAGACTTCAAAGCACCTGAAAACAGACAAGTATGGTAAAGTCCTCTTCCCTCCTCCTTAACCCGGGCTTGGGACCGGCATTTACAATGGCGGAGTTAAAAAGGGGTCAACTGTCAAACAGCAAGGTAACAGACTTTCGAAGTACTTTACGCACCCATAACCATCCAGTCCTGGCAACAGATGAAAACAATGAATCATCGCGCGCCAAACAAGCTCTTCTTAAAGATTTCATACTTTTTCCATAAACAAACAACACCTTACCAGGCAAGAACAAAAGAACATGGGAGGGAGTCCTTAACTGGATTTCCACATTCCACCAGACAAAACCATCAATAGTTCTTGCTCTCTCCTTTTCGGCCTAATCAGTAATAAACCAGTAAAACCAGTAACACAACCTGACTACTAGCTCAGAAACAAAAGCACAATACACTCAACTTCAGCTAACAAAATTTCATTCAAATAAAACAATCGAAACCCTAGCATAAATAATCACACATCTAAATATAGCTCATAACTTATCTGAATACTCATTCATGATTCAAAAACGAAATTGAAAACTAAAAATACCATAACACAAACCCTAATTAAAAATCAGACCTTTAGACCATTGTTGAAACGTGCAGCAAGGCAATGACCAAAACCACTGTCTTCACAACAACATCCACTAACAATTTTGTTGCTATTGTCCATGACTTATCATCAGAACAAAGCACCACCACAATTAAACATAGCAAGAGAACCACCACAACAACATACAAAGAAAATGGCAGGAAAATCCCATTCAAACCCAGACAAAACCCAATTGTCAGCAAAGAAAAGCAAAGGCATTCAAACCCCTAATTCCCATTTTACAGCATCAATTTCTCTAATCAACAAATCAACTCTAAAAATACAGCTACAAAGAGCAACAAGTTTGAAATTTTCGAAACTCTATCTTCTCAAATCTAATCAGATCCACTAAATCGAAACTCCATCTTTTCCTTCTTTCTGGTCACAATTTCATGTCAAAATCAACACAATTTCGAGCTCAAATCTTCCATTAATCAGCACCGTAGCTCTGTCATTGTGTTGACTTCAAAATGCCCCTTCATAGTTCATCGAAACCCTTTGTAACACCAACCATACACACAGCCAAAACTGAACTGAAACCCTAAATTGAAAAAATAATCAACGAAATCACAGTTGATTACCAAATCGATCTGTTCCTAAAAGGTTTGAGATCTGTGCCTGTCCGTAAATTGAAAAAATAATCAACGAAATCACAGAAAGAGAGGGAGAAATCGATAATGGATTCAGAAGGAGGCTGAGTAATAAGAATCGAGACTGAGATGGTGGTGGTGGTTTTCAGAGAAGGAGGTGAAAACGAAGAAGAAGATGGTGTTGGTGGTTTTCAGAGAAGGAGGAGAAAAACGAAGAAGAAGATGGTGTTGGTGGTTCGCAGAGAAGAAGGAAAAAAGTGATAAGGAGGAGAAAACGAAGAAGGATTTTCGATTTATTCCACCTTATGAACAGTGCATGAAGCTGTAAATTTGGGTTTTCCAAGTTTACCCTCACTTCATTTTTCATGCTAAGTTGTTACAAAAATAAATGACGGGTATCAACGTAATTTTATTAATTAAAATGGTGTTCGGTGTTGGGTGTTCGGTGTTTGGTGTTCGGTGCATCTACGACAACCCTTATTAAGGGTTGTCAATGATCATTCGAACACCAAAAGCAACACCCCTTAGTGAAGCTGTAAATTTCTATTCCAATTTTGCCCCGATTTTGGTAAATTATATGCACACTTCAATAAAATAGATTAGGGTATATTAGTAATTTGATGTGCCATAAATATTTGATTTGACCATTTTATCCCTATTAAAAAAACAATAAATGCACGTTACATATAAATTGGCAAGGGTATTATGGTAAACACGTCGCTCGGAGCTTCGATCTTGATAGTTCATATGTCGTTCTACCACATTCGAAGCACGAATCGACACCTGAACTCCATATTTATCCATTTCCACGATGGATTCTGATAAATTTGAGGTTAGAAGTCACTCAGATTAAAGTGCACTTTATTTCCAACTTATTAAATTGTTAAAGTGCACTTTATTTTTCAGTTATGAATAGTGCAATTTATTTGCCACTTATAAAATTATTAAAGTGCACTTTATTTCCAACTTATTAAATTGTTAAAGTGCATTTTATTTTTCACTTATGAATAGTGCAATTTATTTGCCACTTATAAAATTATTAAAGTGCACTTTATTTCCCACTTATTAAATTGTTAAAGTGCACTTTATTTTCCACTTATGAATAGTGCAATATATTTCCCACTTTTAAAATTGTTAAAGTGCACTTTATTTCCCACTTATTAAATTGTTAAAGTGCACTTTATTTTTCACTTATGAAATTTGAGGTTAGAAGTCACTCGGAGCTTCGATCTTGATAGTTCGTATGTCAATCTACCACATTCGAAGCTCGAATTGACACCTGAGCTCCATATTTATCAGTTTCCATGATGGATTCTGATAAATTTAAGGTTAGAAGTCACTCGGAGCTTCGATCTTGATAGTTTGTATGTCGTTCTACCACATTCGAAGCACGAATCGATACCTGAACTCCATATTTATCAGTTTCATGATGGATTCTGATAAATTTGAGGTTATAAGTCACCCGGAGCTTCGATCTTGATAGTTCGTATGTCGTTCTACCACATTCGAAGCTCGAATCGACACCTGAGCTCCATATTTATCAGTTTCCATGATGTATTCTGATAAATTTGAGGTTAGAAGTCACTCGGAGCTTCGATCTTGATTGTTCGTATGTCGTTCTACCACATTTGAAGTTCGAATCGACACCTGAGCTCCATATTTACCAATTTCCATGATGGATTCTGCTAAATTTTATGTTAGAACCTATCCAGAGCTTCGAGGTTGATAGTTCGTATGTCGTTCTACCACTTTTGAACTTCCAGTCCACACCTGAGCTCCATATTTGCTAGTTTTCTAATGATATTTTGCTTAATAACGTATTCTGATAAGTTAAATTCTTCATCAATGCACCAAATTGATAGGTACTGTTCATACTAAACCTATGAATGTTCGTTATATTATCACTAATTATTGATCCCTAAGTCGATTCTTTGTCGGATCGAAGGTTGATAAGAAAAAACCGAATATACAAGCTTGAGAAAGCACACAATCCGTATGCCTATATAAACAGATTCTCCACCGTTCATCAAATCTCTAGAATCAATACCAGCCGCTAGATCTTAGTCTTGATCTGTATGAGAATTCCGAGTAAATTTTCTGCCGTCCATCTTGGTATGAGGACTCCAAACTAATTCTCGGCCGTCTATATCAATTTTGAACCGTGCAAAGAGAGTTTCCACCGTTTAGATCTCCCTTTCCTCATCCAACCGTCATCAAATCCCTTAACAAAACCCCAAACCTAAAATCTTATCCATTTCTCTTCTTTTCTTTCTTTCTTCGTTCTCTTTCTCCTTCTACGAGCACCACCCTTCTCTTTCTCTTATTTTTTTTGTTTTCGCGGCTACTATTTTCTTCTGATTCTTTACGATTGATGAATCAAAATCAAAGATGATGTTTAGAAGAAACCCTAGCTTCAGTACCTTGTAACCAGATGCTCAAAATCAAAGATGAAACCCCAAGTCTGGTCATCCCTCTCTGTTGATTCTTGTTTACAGTAGCAAATGATTAGATCTACTAGTAGATCGTTTTCAACTTGTAGATCTGTTGATTTGTTTTCTTTAACGGAGAAAAGAAAAACAATTAATTTTTCTTAAAGATTGTTCTTTTGTTTGTTTGGATTTCTTCTTCTTCAATTGAGTGTGGTGGGTTTTTGGTTTTCTAGTCTGATTGTTTTGAGAAGAAGAAATGGAGACAATCAAAGTGGGGTTTTTACTGTCTTTTTGTTTTTTTTTTCGTTTGATTGAATTTGGGGATTTTTATTTGGCTAAAGCTTTTCTTCGATTTCTGGTCTGGGCTTGTTAGATTAGTAAATATAAATCTAAGGTTTTTGTTTAATTAGGGTTTTAAATGGTAAATCTTGAGAAGTTGTTTGATTTAATCTATCTGATTTGATCTAGCTTTGTCTAATATTGTCTGGGTTTTAAATTTCTGGTTTTGTAGTAAATGTTATCTTCATTGGATTCTAGGGTTTCAGTATGTAATTGGGTCAGGCAGTTTGTAAATCTCTTCAATTCGTATTCTCTTAATCTATGTGTTTCTTAGTCCAACTCTTTTTAATTATTTTTAGAGAATGAATCTGAGATGGAGGTGATGATCCTTTCCCCATATTTCTTGTATTAAAGTCCCAATACGAAAATCCATCTCCTTCTGTTCAGTTTTTGTTACAATTATCAGCGGAGTTCTTTTTTTCCTTGCTGATTATTTGAAAGGAGGAAAAATTTTTTGATTGGGAAAGAAATAGAGTTTGTTTGATTTGAAATTGTTGATGATGATAAACCTAAGGCTTGTTTCTCAAAAACATTCGCAGTTGCCGACGAAGAGCTTTCGCCTTTTGCCGGGCTTGAGAGTAGATTAGTTTACAACAAATGGATTTTATGTCTGCTACTGGATTTCAAGTTTTAGTTTTAAATTTTAGATTCATCATCAGTAGATTTATTTTCAGGTAGCTGCTTGTTAATTTATCCAATTATCTAATTGATTTTGTTGCGTATGATGGGTTAGAGTGTCGATGATGATAAAACTAAGGCTTGTTTCTCAAGAACATTCGCAGTTGCTGCCTAAGAGCTTTCGCCTTTCGCCAGGCTTGAGAGTTAATGCTGTTTTATCCTTCCTTGGATGTCTGAGACACTCTTATAGAATAATTAAGATTGTAGTTTGAAGTCTTAGGATAGATGTTTCGACTTGTGAGATTAATTATTGCAAATGATGCGATGTAAAGGATCTTTTGGATTATAGTCCTACATGGGCTATCAGCAATTCATTAAAATCTACAGTTTTATGCTTAACCATGAACTATCATGTGGACAATCCTAGCTTATTATCTCATGCCATTGATTCAAAATTTTGTTTTTTGTTTTCCTTTGCTTTTATAAGTCTTGTAGTTTATTCGTGAGTTTAATCTGCTCAAGTGAATCATGGTTTCTTTTGTAAGTCTTCTATTTTTTGGATTCTGTTTCTTGATTTTCATTTTGAGTGATTAAGGTGGAAGTGATGATCCTTTCCCCATATTATCGACTATGATTATAATATGCGTTTTGCTTAAATTTCTTTCTCAACAGAAGAAATTTTCTAAGCCAGTACTCTGATCCATCTCTATACACCTCTTAATAGTTTGTTTCTAATTGAATCTGTTTTTTCCTGCCGTGCGTTTGTATTGGAGATTAATTTGTATTGGTGACGTAAAATCTGTCTCATGTGTCTACGAAGGTAATGGATGCTACGGATATTGGATAGATTTCTGTGCAATACTAGTCTTTGTGCTTAGTCAAAGATAGCTTTAGTTTGGAAATGTGTATTCATGTCGTCTCTCTTGGCCTGTGTTTGGCGCGACAACAATGAGCTGCCTCAATTACTTGATCATTCTCATTCTTGCTGGAGAAACGAATCAGTTTGCAGAGAAAAGAAGGTATGTCAATTTTGGTTGGAACTGCAGAAAAATCTTGCAACTGATTCACAACCTGATGTGTCCAATGTAGGACTATTCGTTTATTATCCATTTCAATTTCTAAACTCAACATTTGATGCTTAAAATGACAGCTCTGGCTTGCTTTTGGTAAGACAATGGCGGAGAAGGCTGCATGAAAAAAAGCTGAATATAGTGATGTTAAGTTTGCTACCATCTGTCCCGGATTTATTATTGGTCCCGAACTATGCTGTAGAAATCCAACATCTTCAATCGCCTACCTCAAAGGTACTGTTGTTTTTGGCACTTGGCCGGAAGCGACTAGCAAGAGACATAAAAAATCCTTCTTGATTATGTCTTAGATTCAATGAAAACTAACAAAATTTAATTCCCGTAATGCAGTAGCACAAGAGATGTATGCAGGAGGAACTTTATCTAGTTCTGATGTAAGTAAAATGGCTGAAGCACATGTTTGTGGATACGAAACAAGACGCGGAAGGTATGTATGCTTTGACCATGTGATTGATAGCAAGGAAGAAGTAGTCAAGCTTACAACACAAATGGGAATCCCAACAAATAGAATTGCAAGCAATGCCCGAAGTAATGATTCCAGGTCACCGTTTCTGTTATCTATTGGAAGAGTTCTAGATTAATGCGCCTCAAGTCTACTTGGAAGTTAGAAGTTTAGGCTACTTAGGGATGTGTATATCTTGGTCTATGTTAAACATTAGTGCAAGTTCCTTTTGGATTTTCTTCTAATTGTACATATGCTTTGAGAACCCTTCTTGTAAATTATGATTTCAATATTAATTAATAAATGTTATTAAGATTATGTTAATACTGGTTTAAATTTGAATTAGAATGACCAAAAGTGCAATTTCTATATTTTTTTTCCTAATTAATATTTGAGCACAACTCTTGGGATAAGTTGTGAAACAAAGTCTCACAACTCAATTAGGAGTTGTTCAAGATAAGTCTGCAACCATAACGTGTGTAGTGAAATTATTGTTCGCAACTCAAGTATGAGTTGTGTAAGAACATCTTCACAACTCAATTAGGAGTTGTTCAAGATAGGGG
>JAJJMA010218954.1:0-21290 GCA_023529015.1 Papaver nudicaule | reverse complement strand
CAGTAAATTTTCGGCTAGCTTTTTCAAAATTAAGCCTATTTTCGGCTCGATTGGCTGCGACACATTTGGTAACTTATTTTTCGACACAGACGATAATTGATTTTCGTCTAGATTTTTAGGGTTTTACCCAGCCGAAAATCACTCTGAACTATCATTTTTAACCATTCAAAAGAGGAATCAAAGCATAAAAACTTAATCATAGACAAAATTAAACAATGGGAGGAGACGATGAGACGATGAAGAAGACGATGAAGAAGAAGATAAAGGTTTTTGTTAATCCCTAATTTAAAAGGGTAATTTAGACTTTTCATATCATTTTGACACCCCTTATAACACACTCTAGGATAGGGATAAAAATCTCGGTCCCCCTATCACTATTTTCGGCCCCCAAATCAGCCTTTTATTTTTGTGTATACACAGTTCGTAACAAGATAAAATATGCCCATTTTGCCCAATCTTATTATTCACATTACACAGAAATAGAAAGGATTTGAAATGCAACCTCTTATGTGCATGTAAATTTTCAAGACTGCTAATGGGGGGACGGGATTTGTCCCCCCTCACTATTTACCATATAAGACAAATTTTTTTGCCTTTGGTTTTGGAGGGGGAACAAATCCCGTCCCCCCATTAGCAGTCTTGGTAAACTGTACAACCATTTTTTTTTTCACTATTATTTATTTTTTTAAATTTTGTTTTCCTTTCGGACTTGAAAGTTGAGCTTTGGGCTATTTTAAACTCATCAGCACATTTAGAAACGATGCATCATTCGGAAGAAGCCTGCATTAGAAACATCCCATATTTTCATCAGCTGTGCTGGATTGGAGCACTCTTGAGAATGATTGAAAAACTGAGTTACTCATCTTTTAGCCATTTTTTTGATTTTGACGAAAAGAACCTACTAAATCCACGAGAGTTTTTCTCTGGCGTCATCCCAGGAGATGAGGACGACGATGATTTAGAATGTTGGTGTTGTGGGTGCTTTGGGTTGACGGGAGATCTCAATAGTATATTTGCTTCTGTGTAAGACGGATGCACAGGGGAATTAGACATGTGTGAAGGAGACTCGCAACCTTCTGTAGGCAGCATCCTATTGGGAGAAACAATGTTTTCCAGCTCAGTGAGATCACCATCTTCCATCAAATCTCCATTCATTTGATGCTTCTCAATGTATGGCAATGGGCCAGATAGCTCCACTGAAGGACGCATAGCTTTCAACTGTCTGCCAAGAAGAAATATGGTCTCTTGGCACTCAGCTAGCTTCTCTGTTGCATCTGCTATGTTCTTTTCCTACAATGGCAAAAACAAAATCCTTTTTGAATTATTGGATGTCGTATCTTCATTTTAATTACTGATTTATTCTGACAGATACATACAGTATAATGAGATACTATACTGGCTAGGTCATTTTTGTAAAGAAATACTAAAATTTGGAGAAAAGAAACTATGATGGTATATAACGAACCTGTTTGAACTTGTTATGGGTATCACCAGCTAACGGCAATGCACAGATTGAGTTGTTCTCAGTTCTTTAAGAAATAAACAAACACACAGAAGTCAATGCTATAGCGAACAATTGAAATAGAAATAGGTTTTCTAATACACAACATTCAAAAGATAAAGCTAAAGCCATGAAACATATTGATTGACAATTGAATCTTCATTCAGGGTTTCTGGTCTAAGGATTGAATTTCTGATATCACTAAGAGCTGAACTCATCATCCATGCAAGTCACACAGAAAGATTGTGATTCTAGCAAGTGAGATGAAACCATGTTTTTTCAAGAGACCCAGATGAAACCATGTTGGTCTGATGCAAAACAGAAAAATAAAATAAAATAAATAAAGAATAATACTAGGTGGCACAGAGCCACAGATGAGTAACTAGATCATCGGAATTAAAAGCAGAGTGCGAACCTTTGTATCTGCTCTTTAAGATCCTTGCATTTGACCAAAGCGTCCTTGTGGTTCATCTTTTCTTCTTTAAGCTCATTCTTGACAGCCTCCAATTCAGTTTGGAGAAGGTTGGTTTCTATTTCTAAAGCTTGGGCACGATTTTCAAGTGACCTGTACGATTCTGCCATACATTTCAGTTGTGTCTCTGTCAAGCTGTTTGATTTTTCGGAAGATGCTAAATGTGATTTAAGTTCTATCACAAGCTTCTCGGTTTCCTCTAACTGAACCTTCGCATGGTCTAGATTTTCGGTATATCTAGCTAGTTCCATTGCCAAGGTATCTTTTTCAGAGTTTAATGCATCCAAATTCAATAAGCATTTGCATAACATATTGTTCGACATCGAACCTGGACTTAAGCCTCCTTCATGAAGAATCTCAGTATCAGATGTAGAGCGAGCTATATTATTTTCTAATAATGTTACCTTGTCTATGTAGTCAGAACTGATTTCTCTTTCAATCCCTTTATAAGCCAACACATTAATGCTTAGTTCACCAACTTTGGCTAAAACATGAGCGAGGCCGAGAAGGAACTCAACTAGACTCATTTTCTTGCATAGGACTCTGCTAACCGATTCAGAGAACTCGCCAATTCCTTGAGTGAAGTCATATCCACCACAAGACACATCTTGCACTGCCATAGCTTCCTTGCCCACTGATACAACAAAATCATGAATCTGTGATACCGCACTAGACAACTCTTGCTCTAAATGAAGCTCAGTAGGGTCATCTAGTTTCCTATCCTCATTCAAACAGATCCCGATCTCAACATTCTCCCCGACATATTGGAGGGCATTTTGTTCATTGTTAGTAGCTTCACAAGAAGGTTTGTCGTTAAGGGTGTACAGTGCAGAACATGGAGGCAGAACGATATCCTGCATGACACGTTTGATGCCCTCTAAGACTTTTGCAACATCAGCATCCTTAAATTCAGGCTTAAATAAGATCGAAATTTTTGCCTGAAGCTCATTCAGCGAGACTTGATTAGAAATAGTCCATTTAGCATCCAGTTCCAGTTGCTGTCCCACACGGAGATTCCCAGGGTGAGAGATATCAATCGACGTATTCTGATCCCCATTGTCTGGGACAGATATTGCATCGTTGATTTCAGTTGACGAACATGCCAATCTCTCCATCTCTAGAAAGTCGTCCATAAGCTCATCATGATTTTGATGGTCAACCTTGTTGGTTCCGTTACTCACATGCTTTTCCTTCTTAAACTCTGTGGCCCAACCCTCTCCAGAACTACCTTCTTCGTCAATCCCATCCTCAGATATAGACGTCAAGCTTGGGGGGTTGCTAGCATTTTGACTTGGGGAACTTTCGGTAATTGTCTCTATGCTAATCTTCCGAGAGATTTTGTGCTGATTTAAAACTTGCAGTTGTTCCTCCATATCTCGAAGCTTGCTAGCTGCCTTGGCAAAC
This sequence comes from Papaver nudicaule, assembly GCA_023529015.1. Lineage (NCBI taxonomy): Eukaryota > Viridiplantae > Streptophyta > Magnoliopsida > Ranunculales > Papaveraceae > Papaver > Papaver nudicaule. Next base: position 17,913 of record JAJJMA010218954.1, on the reverse strand, counting down.
ATATTTCTTGAATCCTGTAATTCGCTGTTAAGTGTTGCCAAAGCTTCTTTCAGCATCTTAGTTTCTTCCTCCGTAGACAACAAACGTGCAGTAAGAAATTCGTTTTCTTTGTGGCACTGTTGAACACTGTCAATAGAAACCTCAGAATGTAGACTCAGATGAGGATTGAAATTCTTAACAGGGGAACGCCGAAAACGGTTATCTGCACAATCACGGCCTAAATACTCAACTTCTTGCTTCATTTGGGCTAATGCAGCAGGCCCTGGCAACTTCTTCCGAACAAGTCCACGTAATCTCTGGCACTCAGCTTCTAATTTGGCTATTTTCTTGACACTCTCCAAATGATTCTTGTTGGCTACTTCTGCTGATTTCAAACTCATATTCCTTTCCTCATTTCGGATTTCAAGCTCCTTGGAAACTACGTGAACCTCATACTTAAGTGAGTTTATTTCTCTTTCGCATGATTCAATATTGGCCTTTAAAAGTTCAATATCAACCTCTGCTTGAGATTTTTCTTCATTTATCTTCATGAGCATAGCCGAACGATCATGCAAAGACCTTGAAAGTGCAGCAATTTCAGCAGCTGACCTGTGGAGTTCTTGATCTAAATCTTCTAACTGTGCTTCAAACTCCAGCTTGATTTTTTCTATTTGTTTAGTTTTGCTAAGAAAATTCTCCTGTAGTTTCTTTTCATGTTCTTCCTTTACATTCCTTATTTGCTTCATGCACTCTTTGAGAGCACCATCCAGATGTGATGCTCGATCTTCAGCAGTAAGCTTCAAGAGCATGACAGACTCAAGTTCATTCTTTAATGCCAAAGCTTCTGCTTCCGCCTTTTCCCAACCTAGAATATATGAATTAGCCACGGCGTTAAGAGGGAAACTTCTGGGGTTAAATTAAAGCAGAAAAGTAACTTTATCCACACAATGCACAAACCTGCGACAGCATCTTCAGCAACTTTTGTATGCTGCTTCACATGATTCTCTTTGGTAGTAATCTCTGATTGAGCTGCAGACAAATTTTCATTCAACACATTAACTTGATCGTTTAACGTCTTAACTTCATTTTCCAAGTCCATTAGATGTGTATACGACTCGAGAGGTATTTGAACATATTTCACTTTCTTAGAGATATCCTGCCAACAGAATAGAAGTAAATGTAAATAAAAAAATTACAGAGTCCCCCCCTGTAATTGTAACTTTCCACAAAAGTAATTTAAAACCGAACAGTGTTAGGCTGTTGTAGTCGTCAACAGCGAAAGTAATTTAAAACCGAACAGTTTTAGGCTGTTGTAGTCGGCAACAGCGCTAAATAATCTCATGCAAGAACATCAAGATACTGTTGGGTCCTTGGATACTTATTCTGAAATTGCTTATTAAACATCATAAAGGGGACGAAAAGAAGTCAAAACAAAATCTTATCTCGAATTCATGAAACACAGACCTGATCTCCTTCAGATGTAGCGGAAGCTAAAGTAGCAAGAACTGAATCAGGCAGAGTAGATGTCTTATCAGAATGTTTCTTCTTCCATGGCCAACTGCGACGATCCATCTTAACTAGAAAGCCTGAACATATAATCCCAGTATCAACACAGGTATAAAAATGCGAAACTAATCCAACAAAGACTTTAAAAAGAGTAATGACAAGTGACTATCCACCCGATAAAAAAGACTTGAATGGACATAAACCAAGAAGAATTACTCAAATACACCCAAATTAGCAAAATTGCCAGATTATTGCCCAAACTCAAGCGAAAAAAATATCTTGCATGTTAGATTGCTGCTGAAAATCCTCAGAATTCAAACTTAAAATCACCACGTATATATCTTTATCAAAATTACCACATTCTTTAAATGGAAAACTAAGAAACTGAATCTAAAGCTCAACTCGGCTAAAATCAGATACAAGTCAATGCCACCTTAAGATCAATGGCTTTAGATAAATTAAAATGAAAATCACAAATTACCTGAGCTACTACTTATACATTGACAGTCACAAAAATATACAGTACGTTTTAATTTAATCAAGAATGGAGATTACTAACTCTTTCTTTTTCCCTCCCAACGAATTCTCCAACCAGAAAATAAAAATTCAGAAAGAACAAAAAAGTGCAATAAAAATGAAAATCAAAATTTACATGCATTTTCACAGAAAATTTGCTTAAAATTATACCTGAATCAATGTAAATTAGTGACGAAACAGATCTAAATAGAACCAATTTTAGAGTCTTTCAGAGAATTAGATTCAAACAAATTGATGAATCTGTTTATTATAAATTCAACATTATGAGATTAGGGTTTTCATTTTCATTGTTTAGATTTCTCTCCTCTTCTTCTTCTTTTTAATTGTGTTTGAGTTTCAGTGTTGTTGCAGACAGAGAGAGTAGAGATGGCGCTGGTTAGTTGAGAGACTACTAAAATAAAATAAATAAATAAAAATAATATCGCTTCCAGTAGGTGTCAGTCAATTTCTTTCGAAAACTCTAGATGTAGAGCTAAATAGTGTCGTAGAGATTTTGTAGAGATGTGATCTGATGGTGTAGAGCGAAAAGAGTTAATCTAATGGTGGACCCCCCTGCAGATCCGATGGTGTGGGTGGTGCCACCTCACGCTCTACAACACTATTACGCTCTACCTCTCTACACCAAGGGGCTCCGAATTTCTTTAGTGCAACTACGTATGTACACTTGCTGGATGACAAATTTAACCCTGATAATTTTTAAATGTACGCACGGTGAAGTATTCTTTTCTCTTTGATGGAAACCACACTTTTTATTCGTTTTTGTTCGACTACAAAATATTTTTTTGTTTTCATGTTTGATTTTGTTTTATCTTTTAACTTGATCTGTATGTCTAATCTCATGTAAGTTTTTGCTGGACCATATAAATTCACTGGTCCATACAATCTACAGGGACGACAAATATTTACTGGCATGGAAAACCGTGGAATGTCCTTTCCAGGCTTACACTTCCTTAGACATTGACCATGTGGACAAAATTTATTAGATTGCATAATTTGGTGAAAAACATCTACGTATTGGAGAATATTACTTTGTCGGGTGAAAATCATCCTCTGTGACCTCTAGTGCTACTAGTACTATAGAATGATCATCAGAGTGAAGGTTTCATTTATTGTTAAACTGGTTTAGCAATTGGGATTCTCTGATTGATATGAGCTAGCCTTGTTAGCTCCACTTTGATTTTGATATCACCATTTTGATTTTTTTTTTAAAGCAAATCACCATTTTGATGATTTCATCTCTTTTTAATTTGATTTGCCCTTTTCGGACAAAAAAAATGAAAATAAAATAAATAGAGTTTGCCGCTTCTCAAAAAGGCGGATGTTCGCCTAGCTTGATATTAGTGTTTTAAGTATGCACTTTTGTGTCTTTTTGAAGTTTCATTCATTTATGACGAGAAGAGTGTTACAACCCATACATTTTTAAGTATGCACTAGTATGAGCATGCTTTAATTCCAAGTCTCAGCATGACACATGAATTGATTGATAATTGTTGTTTAATTTCATAAATTAAAGTGCTACGGAGGCAGGGGATGTTTCGGGGACCAGTGGATTTCGTGTCCTGAGGCTTAGTCCTATGGTGTCCAATCTAGATTGGACATCCACGTCAGATAGTAGCCTAGAGGTATTTTTATGGTTTGGACAGATTGGATGACATAACACTGAACCATTCAGCGCCCAACAATTTTGGGCCGTTGGATGGATTAAATAGATAAAGATAGAAAATATATATTACTTAGATTTATTAAGACTATGTGGAATATTCTTTCACGCAGAACAATTCAGCGTTTTCCCTACTTTTTGAGCGTTGAAGGTTCAGCGCGCTTCAATCTTGCTACTAACATCTGCTAGGAAAGAGAAATAATAGGAAATATACCACACTTTTGTTCGAAGTGGTAGCCCAGACTAGCACCATAAAACTAAACCTGAAGGAAATTGTGGGATGTCGTTTCCACTATGGTGAGTGAACTAAGCCACACAAATACTCATTTCTCCTCTCTTCTATTTATAACAAAAATTAGTCACACTAATATCTTGATTTTGTATCAAAAGTGTACAAGGAGACGTAGATTAGCTCCGGACCAACTCAGTTGTCTTGTATAATCTAAGAAGTCAAATATTATCATGGCTTGATTATCTTTATGTAGATATTTTTTTATTTTTTTTTGGTAAAAAAGCCTTCATTTTCCATTAATAATGTCAAATCAAGGTTACATAGTGATCAAGTACATCAAGAATTATAAAGTAATAAGAACAACATACTTGTTGTAGTACATAATCGAGAGATCCGACAAGGAAAAGAGAAGGAAAATCGATAGAACTACCTAAGACAAGCATGATAAGACCGATTAAATCGGAGAGGGGATGGTCTTCAATGGATGATAACCCGACCATTTGATTGTTTTTCTTATAGATCGCTATCATACTTGATAAACCTATAGATCTGGTATCCGGCGATTTGAGAAATCTGGTATCTGGAGATCGCTATCATACTTGATAAACCTATAGATCGAATACCAAAAAAGAAAAATAAAAGCAATAGAAATATTGCAGAAAAAATCGCCCTAATAGCGAAGAAAGTAATCGCCCTAATAGCGAAGATAAATCGCTCTAATAGCAAATATTTTATTGAAAACAACATATTAACTACAAAATTAAAAAATCTTTGCTCAGATATAACCCCTAGAGGACTAGATCTGAGCAAAGGAGGAAGAAGATAAAAAGTTTCTCTAGCTTTTGGAGAAGGGATAAGGAGAGAGAGAAAGAGAAAGAGAAATGTACCAAATATGCGTGATCTCTTTATGTAGATTGGTAGATCCTAATTATATGTGAAACCCAATAATGATGTCTTTGATTTATTCTAATTGTTATTATTATGGAGAATTATTATAGATATTGTAATCAAGTAATATAAAGGTAGTGATAAGATCTCACAAAAAATTTATCAGGAGAGAGAATGGAGCGTGAAGCTCGGAGAGGGAAAAAAAATTTGCAACTGGAGAGGAAGAGCTTTGAGATCTCTGTGGAGACCTTAGCAAACAAAGAGAAGATCAAAATCTTAGAGAGAGGATGGGGGGGGGGGGCAGTGCGATCGTGGATAGCAGTGTCAGGAGGTGCAGTATCATGGATTATTGAGGTTCTACAGAAAGTTTTTAAAGGTAAAAATCAGGGGTTATCATTTGAAGAGGAAGATGGTGATGTTCATGTGGTAGTAAAGGTTCAAAAGAATGCCGGAGGAGAATACTTGAGGATTTCCACTCAGAAGGAGGGTAGTGAATCATACAGTGTTTGTGTTCCTAGTGGTGATAATAAAAGTTGTTGGTCGATTCTTGCTGAATCTTTAGATCTTTATTTGGAGAGACAAGGAATGAAAAAAGTTCAGCAAAAGAAACCAGTGCAAGCTGATTTTCCTAGAGTGTTGTCTTCTACTAGTCCAAGATTAAAGAGGATTGGTGTGATTAAGGTCAGTAGAAGGATGAACTGGAATGTAGCAGTGGTGTTAATTAAGAAGGAGTTGGGGATGACAAGATATGTAGGTGTTGAGGAGATATCAGAGAGGGAGGCAAAGGTAGAGCTTTTGGAGGATGAATGGAAGAGAATTTGGAGACCTTAAAATTAAGATTTAAACATATTGATATTTGCTTGTCTCATTGGAAGGGAAATCAAAGTGTTCATTCTGAACACAATAGAAAGAAGACAACTGAAGGGTATGTAAGACGCAAATATAAGGAAAATCAGAAGGTGATGGGGGAGTTTTCTTTAGATAGTCTATCTGATGAATTGAAGTGGTTTAAGGTCAGAGGTCTACATAAATCGAAATGGAGTCCAGATGTGATTATCAAAATAGGCAATGAGCTCTCATTGGGAGAATTTGCCAAGATATCAACATAAACATTGAAAAGGGAGGGGTTTCATTTTTTCAGAATAGCAGTCACTGGAAGTATCAGCCAAGTTCCGGCAGTTCTAGTGTCGGAGATAGGAGAACAGAAGGTGGTGATGACTGTTGAATGGGATGCGAATTACGTGGAGAAGATCAAGCTTTCGGAGGATGAGTATCGAATTGCAGTTGAGGAGTTTGGAAAATCTGTTTCAAATTCTAATCCTGAATATTCAAATTTAAGGCCGCAGATATTGGAGGCGGGAAACAAGGAAATGAGGGTGGAAAGTCCAGCTACTTCTCAGCTGGATAGTCATGATGTGGTGAATGTAGGTAGGGAAGATGGGTCAGATGGGTCGGGTAGATGGATTTACCAACCGAAAAACTTGAGGCCGAATAGTGCTATTGACCATATCCAAACAGGTCAAACTAGCATTGTTATTAACGGGAATTCAACTTTTAGGGATTTAGATATCCCAACTATTGTTGATGTCACAGATGAAGAAGAGCTGATGGAGAGTAGAGATCAAGGGAAGATGGAGCTGGCTGAGGTTAATTTACTATCTGAAATTGAAAATAAGGTGGTAAAGAAGCTGGGAGATATTCAACTTTCACATACAGAAAGTTTGGAGAGAGTGATGGAGGCAGCTGAGCTGATGGTGGAGCATTGTTGTGCTTATGGGGGAGATTGTGTTGGGGATAAAAATCAGGTGCAGAATGTGGTGTTGAAGCAAATTCTGAAGTATAAAGAGAGGTTTAGGAAGATTAATGAGTTGAAGAAGAATCAGGAGGGGAAGAGGATGGATGAAGCTTGGGGCAAGGAGTTAGCATTAATTGAAGTCACTCCATTGCAGATGAAGGATCCTTGTGACTCACAGAAGATTGTAGATGGATTATAAATGTAATACCCCGATTCGGTGGTGGTTGGCCGAACAATGGAATATAAGTAGTAATTTATCCTTTCATAACACCGAGGCCTTTTCAAGCATAATTATCTTAGTAGTTGGAAAAAAAACTCTGCAGTTAAGCGTGCTCGGGCGGGAGTAGTCCAGGGATGGGTGACCTCCCGGGAAGTTGCTGCCGGATGACCGCAGCGGCGCCCGTTGAAAACCCCACACTGCCGGGTGACCGCAGTGGCTAAGTGGGGACAGTATCGGTGGAGGGACGGGTCGTTACAATAAACTTATATCATGGAATGTTCGTGGGCTTAATTCTTATGACAAAATAAATGCTCTGAAGAACTTAATTTTAAAGCATAAGTGTACAGTTTGTATGATCCAAGAAACCAAGATGATGAGGATTACTAGTTGGTTGATAAAACAGCTATGGTATGATGAGGATTTTGGTTGGGAGTACTTGCCATCAACAGGGAGCAGTGGAAATAGTGAACCAAGATGATGAGGATTACTAGTTGGTTGATAAAACAGCTATGGTATGATGAGGATTTTGGTTGGGAGTACTTGCCATCAACAGGGAGCAGTGGAAATAGTGGTGGTCTTTTAACAATTTGGGATGCAACTAAACTTTCTAAAGAGGATGGAAGATTGGGAGTTAACTCAATATGTACTTTGTTTACTTCAAAGGTGAATGGAGTGAAATGGGGGGTATGTAATTTGTACTCTCCATGTGATTATAATGAGAGAGCAGTGTTTTGGGAAGATATGGAGGAGGTAACACATTGGTGGGGTGGTCCAATTTGTTTTGGTGGGGATTTGAATGCAATGAGATCTGATGAGGAGAGGAATAGAGGAGAAGCAGACAGTAGAAACTCAGAGTTTTTGAACAACTTTATTTATAATCAGGAGCTGGTGGATTTACCACTATTGGGAGGTGCTTATACATGGTCAGATATGCATGCAGATCCTCTTTTGTGCAGACTGGATAGGTTTCTATTGAGTCATGATATGGATGTTCTCTTTAATGAGGCTGTTCAAATTGCTTTGACAAGAGTGATCTCTGATCACAAGCCTATAATGTTGGTGACTAAACCAAATGTGCAGTGCAAGTCTTATTTTAAACTGGAAAATGGTTGGTTGCTACACAAAGACTTTGTGAAGAATGTTGAAGTGTGGTGGGAAATGATGGAGTTTCAAGGAGGTGCAAGTTATGTCTATTTCAGGAAATTGCAAAATTTGAAGTTTTTCTTGAAGAATTGGGGATTGGTGGAGTTTGGTGGTGTAACAAAAAAGAAGAAAGAGTTGACAGATAAGATTGATGCATTGGATCTGAAAGAGGAGGGGGGTAAGCTGGCAGATATAGAATTTGAGGAGAGAATGTCTTACTGTCTGGAGCTAAGGAGTATTGAGATGATGGAGGCTAGGAAGTGGCAGTTAAGAGCAAAACAGAATGGGTTTAAATGGGGAGATGATAATACCTCATATTTTCATAGGATGGCAAGTGGAAGGAGGAAGAGAAATAATATAGTCAAGTTGGAGGTGAATGGGGAGGATTGTTTTGATCAACATAAAATCAGAATACAGATGAGGGAGTATTATGCTAATCTTTTTGTGGAGGAGAATAATGTGGCTTTCACATTAGATAATTTACAGTTTCCAAGAATAGATGAGGAAGAAAAGATCTGGATGGAAAGGGGTTTTAGTGAAGAAGAGGTGTATGATGTGATTAAACATTTTGGAGCTAATAAATCTCCAGGGCCTGATGGCTTTTCTATGGAGTTTTATAAGTGCTGTTGGCATGTGATCAAGGAGGATTTTATGAAGATTATGAAGGAGTTTGAGAAATATGGTACTTGGGATTGGAGGCTTAATTGCTCCTTTATTACTCTGGTGCCTAAGAAAGAAGACACTAGCTCTCCAAAAGATTTTAGACCTCTGAGTTTATTGGGAAGTGCTTATAAAATTTTGTCAAAGGTTTTGGCTAATAGGCTTAAAACTGTTATGCCAAAGCTTGTGTCAGATTATCAAGGTGCATTCACTAAAGACAAACAGATTTTAGATGGGGTTTTCATTGCAAGTGAATGTATTGATTCAAGGCTAAAAGAAGGAGTTCCTGGATTGCTGTGCAAAGTGGATATGGAAAAGGCTTTTGATAATGTAAAGTGGAAATCTTTGTGGTGTATATTGGAGAAGCATGGGTTTGGAGTGAAGTGGATTTCTTGGCTGAAATGGTGCATTACATCACCTAATATTTCTGTGTTAGTGAATGGTTGTTCAACAGATAAGTTCAAGCCTTCTAAGGGGTTGAGGCAAGGAGATTCTCTATCTCCATTTCTGTTCCTGCTAGTGGTGGAAGTTCTGTCTAAGTTGATCTCTGATGCAGTGAGTAGGGATCAGATTCATGGTTTTCAGGTGGTACAAGGAGGGTCCATTATCTCTCATCTGCAATTTGCAGATGATACTCTGATATTCATAAATGCAAATGTGGATGAAGTAAGGAAATTGCTTCTCATTTTATCTACTTTTGAGGTTCTTACAGGCATGAAGCTAAATTTTGAAAAAAGTACAATGGTAAGTATTGGAGCAGATTATATAGTGGGGGAGTTGGCTTTGGAGTTGGGGTGTAGGGTGGAATCTTTACCAATCAAGTACATAGGTCTGCCACTGGGTGCTACAAGTAGGAATACAACTGTTTGGGAGGAAGTATTGCATAGAATGGAGGTGAAGTTAGCCACTTGGAAGAGGAGATTTTTGAATAAAGCTGGGAGGTTGGTGCTAATCAAAAGTTGTCTGGCAAGCTTGCCAATATATTTTTTATCTCTTATTCACATGCCAGTTTCTGTGGAGGAGAAGATGACAAGCTTGATGAGAAATTTTTTGTGGGATTCAACAGAAGAAAAGAGAAGAATGTGCTGGGTGGCATGGCATAAGATATGTAAGCCTAAGAAGTTTGGAGGGTTAGGTGTGAGAAATCTAAGATGTACAAGTAGAGCTCTAAAAGCTAAATGGATTTGGAGGTATGGAAGAGAAAAAAGAGCTATGTGGAGGAGGATAGTGCAAGAAAAGTTTCAAAACCATCCAGATCAGCTGATGCCTAGTGATGATTCAAGCAACTTGGGCATTGGAGTCTGGAAGAAGATATTACATTCTACTGATTTTTTGAATACTAACTTGGTATTTCAGGTTAACAAAGGCAATGGGGTGAGATTTTGGAAGGATAAATGGACTTCAAATGGTCCATTATGTAAGAGGTTTCCAGCTGTGTTTAAAGTATGCACAGATAAGAATATTTTTGTAGCTGAAATGGTTGATGGTGGAGTTTATAATGTGGTGTTTAGAAGGAGATTGTCACATAATGAGCAGCTGCAATGGAATTTGTTATGCAATGAGTTGGGAGTGGGACATGGATTCAACAATGAAGAGGATACAGTTTCTATGGAAGGGGGTTTCACAGTGCAAAATTTTTATGAGAAGCAACTGAATTCAGTAGGGGAAGTGGATTACAATAAGTATTTATGGAAGAAGGAGATTCCAGCTAAAGTAAGCTTTGTTTTGTGGGCTAATTTCCATAATTCACTGCCTACCTTATCAATGTTAAGGCATAGAGGTGTGGGAGTACAGGATGTCAGGTGTTATTTATGTAAGATAGGGGAGGAAACAACGGATCATTTGTTTTTGCATTGTGCTTATGCTTATAAGGTTTGGTCCTATTTCATTAAGGCATTTAAAATCTCATGGGTAGCTGGTGCTTCTGTTAGGCAGAATTTTGAGGAGTGGAGATTTAATGTGCTCAAAGGGAGGCTCAAGGAAATTTGGTGGAGATTGCAGTATGCCATCATTTGGCATTTATGGATTGAGAGAAACAGTAGAAGTCATGGAGGGAGAGCTAAAGAGGAGGATGAACTGATATTGAATGTAAAGCAGACTATTGCTTTGTGGTTTTGTGAAACTGATGTATTTAGAGGCTATACAACTAGCCAGATTTTGTTCCAATGGGAAGCAATTCTACACTCATAATGTGAGAATGAACTATTCCCAGGCTTTTGTACAGATTTTTTCTTAATATAAACTTCTTTATTTCAAAAGATCTCACAAGGTTTAATAAATGTCAAGCATAAACATGTGCAAATTTCTGGAACCTAAAGAAAATATAAATATACTGACCGACACAAAGTTGGTGTGGTCGTCGTTGTGGTACTAACTTACATAATATTATACTGACAGCTATTAGTACAAGAAACCATTGGACGTATTGTGATAAACATCCCTGCAGTTTCGTAACAAAAAGAAGGAAAGTACCAGCTTCAGCTTAGTACCTAATGCTCCCCGTTTTTTATCTCTCCTCTATGAATTAGTGTTTTCTCTTATGAAGAACTTTGAAGAAACTCAAGAACAAAGAAGATTTCGTATATCTACTAACTCCAAAATAACAAGATCCGATAAGAACTACCAAATAAGCTACTCTACTCACAAACTTGACCTTTTTTTGTAGCGATTTATTAAATCCTACCATGAATCAAGAAAAAACAGTAAAACATTTGTTTGCTCAACCAAAAACCAAACACAATACTTCTACCTACCAATACATCAAGAAATCCCATCAAAGAATCAAGAAAAGCATCGATGAAAATATATATGCAATAGCCAAAACGGAAGATAAAGATTTCTATATTTCAATAGAAACTGCCCTGATATCAGAACCAAATATGGAAACTAAAGTACTAATCGACAATAGTCAAGTTTCAACCATACTCAATAACAATATTGGCCAGTCCCTATCCCATATGATTGACATAAATAAACTCAGAACCACAAACATTACTATCATAAACATCAAACAACCCAAAAAAAGTAAACCAGAAATATCCACCATCACAACCATATATACTATCTCTAAAGAAAATATCCACAATAACATAGGCACTAAAATAGGAAAAAGAAACACCGCCATTGTTCTAAATAAGGATAGGAATATGATTAAACAAAAAACAAAAATTCCTAACCTATATGATCAAGCCCACCACCAAAGCATTGTCCACAACCAGATAACAGCCACTGCCTACTCTATTTACCTTGCTTTAGAAATAGAAAGACCTTGGCAATTGAAGTCTTTCAATTTCAGGCATCAGGTTTTCATAAAAATAATCCTCTCAGCGGGCTATAACATCTGCATCACCACCATGAGAACTATAATAAGAAAACCAAGTAAGATGTGGAGTAGGAGGCATTGGGATATCCTGCATGACCATCTCTTCTTCTTCTTCTTCTGCAGCAACCATGTTATCCCCCTCTGGCTCAGGTTCTGGTGCTTCTGCCGCCTCTGGTGCCTGTTCTGCTTCAGGTTCTGAAACTGGTGCAGGATTTGGTGGTCCATCTTCTGGAACTGGATCTTGTACTATATTCTCTGTTGTGGTCCCACTATTCTCCCCTTTGAAAAAATTGTCTCCTGCATCAGCACTCACTCCACCATCCACCCATTCTGGTACATGTCTTGGATGTTCTCTGGACATCGGTTCAGCATCATGAACTCTTAGGAATGATAGCCATGCAAGGATTGTTGGCATATGCTAGATTGAGCCATGGATTGTTGGTTGGATTAGCCATTTCTTTTTGGTGAAGATGGAAAATTATCTCTGAGGGTTAGAGGTTGGGAAAAAGAAGATTGTAAAAAATAAAAATGGGGTCCTTAATGATTTTATATCATCTAACCTTTGGTTTACCCTGACCTGGGCAGTTATTGCCCTTCCCAACCTAATAAATAACCACAATCATCAAACCTTCTGGCTATTCCAACTGCATTTCTTTGGAAATAATTATGAAAGTTTCACTAAATGCATGCAATTAGATGGAACAATGAACAATGGTAATAAAGGGGATGTATTTACCTCTGATATTTTATCACAAACCCTTTGGCTTTCCTGTCTCATCACAGTTAATGCTAATACCAACTCCTTAAGTAAGCCCTCTATTCAAAGTAACCCATCCCATCAAAGCCATTCAATCTTCCTATCTGATAAATGCTACACTCAATCTTTATTCAAAAACACAGGAGGTGGCATTTGCTTCAAGTACCACTACATCAACACCAAAAACTTTAATCAACACATGTTGCTCAAAGATATTTATTCTAGTCCCTATCATGCTCTCCTTCAAAAAACATAAAAAATCCATACACAACACAAAAAAAAAAAAGATAAACCTAGCCTGGTACATATTTTCTCCCATTCCATTCATATCTGATAGGTCCAAGATAGAATTTTCAGACAACACTTTTAACAAGCAACCAGGGATAAGTTATGATAGCAAATAAGTGAAAGGGTTTTATTATGTTTATTAAAAAATTTCTTGCAAAAAATCATTGTCCAAAAATTTATTTTGGAAAATACTGAAGACTCAAGGTACAATTTTAAATTCAATTTGACTTGCATTTGTAAAACAAAAACCAGTATCACTTAACATAAAGTTTAAAATGAGATTCAGAGAATATTCTCAAAAAATGTGGGACAAAATATCCATTTATACTGACCTTATTAACTGTGTTATGTTCTCTTTCCTGTGCAGTTTCTCTCCTTGGGCCCTACATAGAAGTTATTACAAAAAAAACATTATTTTAACCTATCACCAAAAACCTGGCAAGTACATTAAAACCATAAATACCCAATCTAATCAACATCAGATAATCAATAGGTCAACCCCTACTACTTATCAAAGAAAATCCAATAATATCAATTTCATCATCACTTTATCTAACCTCAGTAGAAGCAACACTTTCACACCTCTGTTTATTATCCATTTGTGTCACCAACAAACATGTGTCATCTTCTGGAGATGGGAGTACAACAAGTTTGGAGCACAATCTCCCTGTATGAAAGAAAGTGTTAACCTCAACTTTAATTCAAATTACAACTGGTACACTAAAAATATCAGCTACTGTCAGTCTTTGAGTAAGGCTATAAATCAAATTCCTAGTAGAAGGCTTTACTTACTGAATTTTTTTTCAGCTTCCCAAAGCAAGGCCATCACATATACCACTGATACAAAAAATTACTGCAACAAAAACAAAATAAACAAGAACTATCAGAAATCTAAGGAAACTCAAAAAACAAATCTTCATAGCCAGAGTATCCTTCTTATTGGTAGTACAGCTATCAAAAGAAACATCACCTCAAGCACTCCTTACTATGACCTCTCACAAAATATCCAAAATATCTACAATGAAAACCACATTGGCAATTATATATATAACCCCAACCACAACATTCAATTTATACCAAGTTATAAAAAGAGAACCAACTACAAAAAATTTATGACACTAGGTACCAGTAACCTTGAAACATCTATCTCTATTATCACTAATAAATGGAAACTAAACTCATATTACCCAAGAAAAAAGCCCCCATTGTCCATCTAACCTCATAAAATCTTACTCAACCCACAAAACAAAACTGGAGACAATGTATTGTTGGTAAAAGTTGTGCTCCAAGACAACTCTCTGCAAGAGAAGTTTATCAGTGTATCAAAAACTGGTGGAAACTTGATGACCCAGTACATGTAGGTAATTACAGAAATGAAAAGAATTTTTTCTGTCTTCGTATTACCTCTATGAGAGATTTTCAACTTCTTCTTGAAGGAGGACCTTAAGTGGTCTGTAATGAACTTTTTGTTATGAAATAAGTTCCTGAAGATGACTTCCAACACTTCAACCAAGATGACTAGAAAATCACCACAATATGGCTTCATATCAAGAGAGTACCAGTAAAATACATTACTACTGAAAATATGAAAAGATTTGCACTTCCTGCAGGGATTTACATCACTCATAACAAACCCTATGGAAGAGATACTCATGAAAAAAATGTGGAATGTCTTATTGAGATAAGGACTGACACATACCTTGAATTTGGTACTTGGGTTTATGTTAATGGTGTAAGAACCACCTGGCTTGAATTCTCTCTTACTATAAACCCTTGCAAAATCTGTCTGGTTTGTCGTATCATTGAACATCCCATTAAACCCTGTGTCCCACCAAATACCAACCTATAAGTCATTATTCCAACACCTGAAGATGAAAATAATACTGCAATAACTGCTATCATTGCATCTATAGAAGAAAACAATCAGGAAACGAATAAACTTAAAGAGATGGAAGTTACTGATGAAAGCTCTGCTTCTTTGGACTTATGCTTAAGTCAACCAACAAGATCGGTCAACAGTGGCATGAGTAACAAAAAAATCAAAGCTAAGGGTAAGGAGACATGGGTTCCTGTCACTGATAGACAACATCCTTCTTTCTTTGACAAAAATGCTCCAACATGTGCTGTTGGACATCCTATTTGTCTGGCCAAGAAAAGAGGAATTTCTCTTGATGAATTCCACAGACAAAGGTTGGAAAAAATAAGAAAAGAGAAACAAGAAACTAAAAGCACTTTTGTCAAAAAGGTGGTAACAAAACCTATTTCTGAGAAGATTCATCATGAAAAGGAAGACATCAACAAAAGTACTCATATAAATGCTTACACCACTTCCCAACAGCAAGCAATGAATCATGCTTTTCAGATGTACCCTTCTAACTCTTTAGTAAGGCCATGGGAAAGAAGAGAAAGGTTACAGTATCTCAATGAAATAGCTGCTACCAGTACCACTCTCAGTGGTAACAAAAGAAACAAAAAGAATGAGGAGGAGGAGGAAACAACCAGCAAAAATAACAAAAAATCAAAAGAAAATTATATCATCTACAAAGAAGGTGGGGATACTAGTTCTGAGGAATTCATCCCAAAGAGTTACCTCCTTTGGGACATTGATCCCAACACCAATATGGCTATAAATGAACTCCCATCTCCAACCCCAGCTGCTACCACAGAAATCATGGGAGATTCATCTTCAAAAAATGAGTCCCCTATCCAAATCTCTGACAACACCTCTGAAAATAACATTATACCAGAAGAAAAAAAACATCAAAGAAAATCCAATGTTAGATACTGGAGGGCCTTGGAAGGGAAACATGCAGAGGAGGAAGGAATGATGCACAAGGATGAGGTAAAACAAAATCAAACTTTTAAATATAATTTTAAAAGTAATAAGCATGACTGCAATTTTAATTTCATTTGTGATGATTACTGCTTTAAAAAAGTTTTATTAACTTTCAGTTATCCTATCATATCTTATTTTTGGGAGTTTGTTAATATGTTAGCTTGGAACTATCAAGGTCTAGGATAGCATGAAACTAGAAAACATCTCAACCAACATCTTAACAAAATCAAGCCAGATATCATTTTTCTCTCTGAAACCAAACAAAATACTGAGAAAATGATAAACTATATGAAAGAGCTAAAGATCCCAAATTATTGGATAGTTCCACCTATAGGCAAAGCAGGAGGGCTTGTGCTGGGGTGGAACAATGGCATTGATATCACCATTGAGAGTCACACAGGCAACCAAATAAATGCTATTGTGAAAGATAAGATATCAAACTCATTCTGGCTTCTAACTGGTCTCTATGGTAGTCCTTACACCACTGAGAAGAAGTTGGATTCTTGGAATCAGATTATTCATATGGCTACCATTATGAATATTCCTTGGGTCATAATTGGAGATTTGAACATCACTCTTCACAATTCTGAAAAAAAAAAGGGTGTTTGTCCAATTGACAAAAAAGAAGTTGATATCTTCAAGGATATTATCTCAGAAGCTAATCTAATAGATATGGGGTCCACAGGGTATCCTTATACTTGGAGTAATCACAGGAAAGGTAGATTCCATACTGAAGTAAGACTTGATAGAGGTATCTGTAACTCTCTTTGGTACAATCTTTTCCCTACCTCTATTATTCAACATATTCCTACATTTGTTGGAGACCACCAGATGATCCTCCTCAACACTTTTACTCCATGGGATGATGGGCCTAAACCTTTCAAACATTTTGGTAGCTAGATGTACCACCCAGATTACACAAATCAAATAAAAGATGGGTGGGATATTGAAATAGGAAGATCTCCTGCTTTAGGTCTTGTTAAAAGACTTAGGCACACTAAACACATTCTCAAAGATTGGAACAAACTCACTTTTGGCAACATCAAAAACAACATTGAAAAAACCAGAAATAACATTACTGAAACCAAAAACCTACCAGAAAGTAACCAAAAAACCCAGAAATTACAAGACCTAGCCCATGAGTTGGAAGATTGGGAATATATTGAAGAAGAATTCTGGAAAATCAAAAGCAGAGACCAACATATAGAATTAGGAGACAAAAATACTAATTATTTTCATGGTCTAGCTAATACTAGATTCAGAAATAGCAGAATTGACTCCCTTAAAGACTCCAATGGAGTTTGGGCTCAAGACAGAAAGAAAGTTTCTGCCATCCTCACTAATCATTTTAGTGGTGTTGCCACCTCAGGTGATGCCATTATCAACAATCATCATCTTGAAATCATTCCTACCAGTATAACTATGGAAGAAAACATCACTCTGTGTGCTATCCCTACCTCTGATGAAATCAAATTTACCCTTTTCCAGATGAAACCTGACAAGTCTCCTGGGCCTGATGGCTTTGGGCCAAATTTTTATCAAAAAAACTGGAACATTGCGGGGGAAAATGTTACTAATATGATCCAAATTTTTTTCAGAACTGGCCATATGCTAAAAGAGATAAACTCTACTTTTATCTCCCTCATACCAAAAAATGAAAACCCCACTTCAGCTGTAGAATTCAGACCCATAGCCCTTTGCAACACTACTTACAAAATCATATCAAAAGTAATTGCTAACAGAATTAAACCTTTACTTGACAACATTATCTCCCCATACCAATCTGCCTTTGTCCCTGGAAGGAAAATATCGGACAATATTGCTACTGCTCATGAACTTATTCATTGTATGATTAAAAAAAAAAAAAAAGGGTTACATGGGTCTCAAAATCGAAATGTCAAAAGCTTTTGACAGAGTGGAATGGGATTTTTTTTAATGAAAATTCTAGCTAAACTAGGATCAATGAACACTTTTGCAAAATAATAAGGGAATGCATCAGTACTACCAGTCTGGCAGTGATGCTTAATGGTGTTCCTTGCGAAATTTTCAAACCTACTAGAGGCTTAAGACAGGGAGATCCTCTTTCTCCT
>JAJJMA010218946.1:0-12889 GCA_023529015.1 Papaver nudicaule | reverse complement strand
AGAGTTACTTCTCTTCTTTTGTTAAATTGTTATGTGAGAACATAACAGTTGAATGGCATTTCAAGTAGTATAACCTCATTTTGGATGCGAGAGTTGGGTTCTACCAACATCTCGCAGTTCAGTTGTCAACGTTTCCACAACTAGCATCTCTTTCAAATATAGAATCCAACCAGGTCTTGGTTATTGGTCTGATATGCCTCACAACAACTAGAATATTAGAAGAAGTCGCAATGTTGATATTTCACTGGTTATGTTGACACTTAGCCATCCATTCATTTACAACTGAACGGTCAATGTCCTTCCACTTTGTAATTTGTATGGCAACATCAGAAGAAAGAGCAACTTGTTTCTGTATTGCATCCTCAAAGGTGTCAACTATCAAAGGTCATTTCCTAACTCTTCTCAAGGGAATTTCCTTTTGTTCTTCATCAACAACTATTTTGTTGTTGTCTTTGATATCCACCAGGTGATTGAATTTCTTTCTTTTTTGTAGGTAAATAAGCTACTCCATCTGTTGGTGTGGGAAATAGCTTCAAGTGATCTGGAAGTTATGAGGAAGATGGAAATATGTTTCTTGCCTTCTGTATTGAGTATAGGACTTCACTGTGATGATGTTTGACAACAATTGAACGGAATCCATTGAGTTTGGTAACAGTCAAAGTGACTTGAGCCTCCTTGTTTTTTAGAAATTCCGCAAGTACATCAGCATAACCATCACAGAAGTAGTTAGTTAGAGGATGTTTCCTTCTCAAAATGTCATCATTAAATTCAAAAGAAGAGTTAAAAAAAAACTAGGCTTCTGCATCTGAAGAACCAAAGTCCTCTACAACATGGGCTTTCCCTTTTCCTTGGGATCTTTCTTTCTTCATGATCTTTTGAACCTCGACATAGGATAAGGGCACCCCAGTTGTTAGTGGGCTGTCATAGACAATCTTTGAATTCCTTCTCCTTTGACCACATATGCCAGTTGTAAAACCATTATGCTGATTCTTTCCTAGATTCCCTTTCTCATGATTACCACTGCCTTGAGCAGTATTTTGAATGTCAGGGGTGTCAGGGTGGTGCACACGATGTTGTTGTTTGGAGTAAAAGGAATGTCAGAAGGAGGAATGTTTTTACCACCAGTAGACTCAAACTCTACATTGTTGGAATTGGATGATAGTGGAGTCCACTTGAGTACTTTGTGAATAACGTTTTTTGCCTGATGACTCAGTGGAGTAGCCGGACTCTGAACACGATTTGCATCTCTTCTCGATTTAGCACTCCCAGACGTAGACCCATGTTGCAAATCTTCCAAAACAGACTTCTTCCGATCCGTTTTATGTTGTTGTGTGAGTTCCCTTTGTGCCTAAACTCAAGGATGTAGAGATCAATTCTTTTTGTGCACTAGTCTTTTTAGACTTCTCTACAATATCAATGATATCCACAAAAAAACTAGTTCTTGGGATTTTGAATATTCTCATATTGATGTTTAGCTTATTGTAAGGATAACATGGGTTTTGAGACTAGAAGAGACCTAGATTAGGCTTAGGAATTTCATAGCAGTTTGTTGCAAGGTGACCTAAGTATCCACATTTAAAACAAGTAGCAGGGAGGAACTCATATACATATTGTATCCAAATTTTGTTTTCCCTATATTTCTGATAGGTTCCAGGCCAGATGGGTTTCCTTAAATCTAGATACAATTTTGAAGTAAGGTTAGTTCCAGACATGTCAATCCTTAAAACCTTACATATACTCCTCGCCATTTTGAGAACATCATTGTCGTTCGTGAAGTCATTTGGAAGGTTAAAGACTTGCAAACCTAAATCAGCAAAGAGGAAGCACTTATCTAGTTGAGTGAAAAACTTCTCCCAATCTTCAATGAGCACAATGAGGCTACGTTAACCCTAGCCGTAACACTATTTATAAAACAAGCCCAAAACGTTAACCCTAGCCCTAGATGGGGTGGCCTGTACGGGTTGATGGGTTGGCTTGTTAATTTTTTTATTAGCAAAGTTGTATGGGAGACTCGAACCTAAACCCAAGATAGCTAGGTAATAGCATTAGCACACTAGCCATTGTACTACCTAATGTTTGTTAATAAAAGCTAGTTAAGTTTTATAAATATTAAATTTGATAAGGTTTCCTTAATTCAGTTTCCCAAAACCTAACGTAAGTATCACCCACTTTCTTTTTCCTCTACGGATAAAACAAGAGAACCCAAAAAATTCAACGTCTCTCGAGATTCAGACTCACATCTACCTAAGCATATAACATAGATGTTTTCCCTTTCTTTAATCTCTCTTATTGTTGGTGTGTTTTCGTGTTTCTCCAATCTTATTGTGGGTCTAATTGTTGTAATGGTTGAAGATGGTGATTCTAATTTTGTGTGTTAGAGTTTGAAGAATCAAGAGAAATGGTTCTTTTAGATAATATTCTATTATCTTCTCCATTTGTATTCGTTAATTAATTATTAATATGGTTTATGTGTTTGAGTTTGAAAATGATTGTAATCTGGTTTTTTTTTTTTAGTTTTCACCTATCAAATAGTTATTAAGATTTGGGGTATTCTGATAACAACAAATTGGTTGGTGATAACTGGTATTGATGATACGTTGAATGAAGTTGGGATGAAATTGATAATCATAATTGATGATTTATGTGAAATTGGCTAACATTTATGATCTTATAAACCCTAAAATTACTAAACTAAAAATATTTTGTGGGTTGAGCCTAACCCAGCTTGTTTATAAACAAGCCAGATACTTCAACCCTAACCCTGCCCATTTAGTTAACAAGCCGGGCCGTGCCGGATTCGAACAAGCCGAGTTAGGGCCGGTCGAGGCTCTAATTGACAGCTCTAGAATGAACAATGTGGATGGGTACTTTTGTAGCAACAATATTGATAGCAATGCATGCGGAGTGAAGCTTGTTAGCATGCATGAGACTCTCCATCCCTTGAATAATATGTGTTACAGAAGAATCTTTTTGTCGCTTTTGCTTTTCAACTCCTTTTTAATCTCTCCACTCGAAAACTTTATTGTAGAAACTCGCACACCCTTGTCTGGATCTATTGTTTGCTTTACCTTTTGGACATGAGTTGACATTTGATGTGTGCTCTCTCTCTTAGCAGTAGCAGAACCATCTTTTGATATGAAGTTAAAACTCGGTTTTTGAACTGGTAAGGAATATGAGAGGATTTTCTCAATATAAGAAGATGTTTTTTCTCTTGAGAATTGGTGATACTCATATCACCTCGATTTGAATGTTTCTTTACTGTTTGCATGGCTGCTCAAAATCGCGTGTGAGAGAGATGTAGATGAAGATTGATAATGGTAGTTAATACAATGGGTGGAAGAGCTAGCCGACCATTGGTGGTATGAGGTGGTGGTTTTGTTTATATTGAAACGAAGGAGAATATGGAGTGAAAAGAAAAGTAGTTTTAAGGAAAGCAGCTGAAAGTAACCCAGAAACTGAGAGGCTAGAGAACAAGCAATGGATGTCTGTATAGTTGCACAATCAATAAGCCGCAACAACCATTATATCCTAACACTCTAAAGCAACGCCTAAATAACAAGTTAACATGCAAACAAATCTTACGGCTATAACACCTCTCATAAAGAGCAAAAAACCAGTAAGGGTTAATGCATGGTGAAGATTGAACGCATCTCTAGGTGATAAAGGGATTCAGATACCTAATTTTGAAACTAGTGTTGATATCCATCTGAATCAATAGTAATTAACACGCATGCAAGAGGATTAGGGAGATATTGAAGCAATGTAAGTAAGAAGAATTGGTTGAGATAATGAATGAGTTGTAGTTTGGGTTGACTCAAGTTCCCAGATTTCACCTAGTTGCCCTTTTTTTCATTAGTAAATACAAATACAATCCTTCTCTCACCTCAGATGGCTAAGGGACACCTTGTAATCCTTTTGTGTTTGCTTATTATATCATAATTTAATACAAAATTTTACATCTTTTGATTAAGCAAGCATTATGGTGCCAATAAAGAAGCCAAAAGAACTAGATTGTGGCCAAGCTAAAGAAAGGAAAAAAAGCAAGTGCAATGGATGCGACTACTGAGTAGCCACTTATACGATATCTCCCTAAAAAAATCCTAAAAATCCAATTTATCGTTAAGGGTTAGGGTTTTTATAATAAAAAGCAAAAAAAATTTAAGCGACTACTCAGTGACTATACAGTACTGCTTAGCTACAAGAGAGTACAGATTTGTTCCCCATGTGGCCAAGCATACAATGTTTCTCTACAAACAGGTAAGTTTGGCTACTTTATGTCCATATATAAAAACACCCATAATGCTTGCTCTAAGGCCTCTTCCTATGGGACACAAAAAACACAAATTAAGAGTGTTTTGGGCGACTATGGACCTAGCAAACACCCAAACGACGTTGCACTTTGCAACGTCAGACAGAAATAATATCGTCGATGGAAATTCCATCGACAGATACGAATTCCATCGATGTCGATGGAATTCTGTCGACGATTGTATTTCAGTCGACAAGATTAGGGTCATCCAACGGCCTATATTTCACTCGCCAATCCTATATAAACTCAAACTTGGTCATCACTTCATTCACTCACAACTTAGTTCGATATTTCTCAAGTATTCTCTCGATTTCTAGCTGGAACCTTGACCTCGTTAATTTCCAAAACTTTAATTCTCCTCTGTTTTTTGGATTCCTCTATTTTTTTGTATCCCTCGCAGTATCTTTTTTCGGCGACCTCTCTTACAACTCTGGACCAATCAACAAATTTTGATGCTTCTCCCATTTTCAAAATAGAGTGAAAAAGAGCGGAAGAGAGTATAAAAAGAGCAGAAGAGAGTAGAACAATTCTGGTGTAATTTTTGATTCAAGTTTTACCGCATTTTATAGCGGTAAAATTCAAAAATATTACCGTTCGTAGATGGAATTTCCATCGACGACAGTTTTTCCATCGATGTCGATGGAATTTCCATCGACGGAAAAACTGTCGACACCACTGCCCCATTTTGGGTTTGCTAGTCCACCTAGGATTGCAAAGGGGCACATTTTCTAGGCTCCATTGGAACCGGCATAACAAGTTATCCCATTGTTCATTGTTCCGAATGACAAATAGTGATGGAGAAACGTACAAGGGAAGCTAAAATCTTTGTCTATGTTTTCTTGGGTTGGGATGCGTGGTATTGGACGTGTTCAGACTTGAAATGTAACTTTGATAAACGCATGTGTACTGCACCTTCCATCATCCTGCCCTCCATGAAAATCAACAATCCTTGTATGAGGAAAGGTTTGGTGAACCCACTTTATAAGTAGGGTCAATAAAATACAACTCGACATAGTTAGTTCCCCACGAAGAGACTTTTCCCGCCGCATGGTATTCTTCGTAGTAATGGGGGAGTGTAAACAAAACCCAAAAAAGAAAACACTAAACTAAACACAACTCTTGAAAAACCCACCTATTCATTTTCTTCAAAAACCCCGGAAGTCGAAGAAGAAACCTAGAAATTATCTCTAAAATCTCTTCATCTAATTATTCTACTGGACAATCATGAATCGGCGATCAACTCGTTCCTCGACAAAAGGTACTTTTTCCTGAAAAAGAATTTGGATTTTATACCCTAAAGTTTGATTTTGGTTTTTTTATACTGTTTTCGTGGTTCTTAATTTTTGCTGGGTTTTTGTTTGGAATCTGGAAATAGCTAAAAGGAGTGCGACTGAGAATCAGTGTGATGGTGAAGAAGAGGAAGATTTTAATCCAGTTTCCGATTTGGTTCAATTTCATTCTTTAATCCATAGTAATGATCGAGGTAATTTTCATTTCTTCTTCTAATTTTTGTTTTGGTTTTACGTTTGGGATTAAAATATTTAGATTATGATTGAATAGGTTAAAGTATATTGGGGTTTTTATTGAGAAATACTGTGGAGGAATTCAGTTGCTTATAGTTTTTTTTTTTTTTTTTAATAATGTAGGTAAATCTTCTTTGAATTTAGTTGATGGTGGTAAGAATGAACAAAAAGATGATAAAGTGTTATTTAATTTCTGGGATTGTAAGGGAAAAGGAAAGGACGTGGTTGAAAATAATGGGGCAGATACTGATTTGGATCATTCTGATGAACTCAGTGACTATTATGCAATGGATTCTGAGGAATCAGATGATTCTTCTTATGCTCAATATGTAAAGAAAATGGCAAAGAAGGCGAAGCCTAACAGATGGGTGAAACCATTAGAGATAGATTATTCTGCTTATGCTCAACAAGAACCAGAAATGCGTATGGATGAAGATGGAGTATCTCATTCCGTTGACTTGAATGTAGAGTTAGAAGTTCCAAATGAAGAAATAAACGTGCATATGGATGAAGTTGGAGATGCTGTTGATAATAATGTGGTTGTTGTGCCAATGAAACGGAAAAGGCACAAAAAAAGAAGAGGTAGAAAAGGTGAGGTTAGAGCACCATTATTTTGGGAGCTTTGGGAGGATGAGAATGACGATTGGATTGATCAGATAGAGGAAAACCCTGTGGTTGACTCAAATTGTCAGGATGAAGTGATGGAAGCTACTGAGGCACCTTCTGATCTGCTCACGCCTCTACTGAGGTACCAAAAGGAGTGGTTATCTTGGGCCTTGAAGCAGGAGCAATCTGCTAATAGAGGAGGAATCCTTGCAGATGAGATGGGAATGGGGAAGACTGTCCAAGCCATTGCACTTTTTCTTGCCCAAAGGGAGAAGGGGTTTGCACCTAGTGGGCTCTTGAACTCACCAAATACGTCAACTGCTTTGCCTGAAATAAAAACCACTCTTGTTATTTGCCCTGTGGTTGCTCTTACTCAGTGGGAGAATGAGATTCATCGGTTCACTCCTAAAGGGAGTACCAAAGTGTTAAAGTATCATGACAAGGGTAGACATCAGTATGCTGGTAAGTTTCATGAGTATGATTTCGTCCTGACCACATACTCTATCGTCGAGTTGGAGTTCAGAAACATCATGCCATCTAAAGAAAGATGTGTCTATTGTGGGAAGTCCTATCAGCACAAGAACATGAAAAATCATCTGAAATATTTCTGTGGTCCTAATGCTGTGAAGACTGCTAAGCAGTCCAAACAAGTGACAAAGAGAGGAAAACAAGGATCAAAACATTTGAAGTCAAAACAAAAGCTTCCTGTCCTAGATGGTTCAAGTGATTCTGAAGGTAGTACAGCAGAGAAGGGTCGAAAGAAGACTAAAAAGCAAAGAGACCAGAAGGCAGCACCAGGGGTAAGTTCTCCAGTAGCTGGTCAGGCAGGTGTAGAACAAGATTCATCAACTAAGAGATCGAGCCTGCATCTGGTGAAGTGGAACCGCGTTATTCTGGATGAGGTTGGTTTATTTGTGTATAATAACTATTTTTGGAAAGTTCTAAATCCCATTGACTTTCTATGCGTCTTTGAATGGTATTACCTATAAGAATTATTCTACGCGGTTATGGTGGTTAGACTGCGGTCAATTCTTTAGCTGTACTTTGCTAGCATGGGTGATTTGATAATTCTTGCATGTGTTGAGTACTTTCTGATAATTAGGATCATGCAGTACTAGCATTACTTGTTAAAAATAAAATGTGTTCAGAGAACTTTGTCATTGTAGCAAAACAACTATGAAGTTTTAGTGAAACCAGCTTTTGAGACTTGTAATAATCATTTTTCATTGTTGATGCAGGCCCATTTCATAAAAGAGAGGCGCTGCAATACTGCAAGAGCAGTCTTTGCTTTAGAATCTTCATTCAGGTGGGCCTTAAGCGGCACCCCCCTTCAGAACCGTGTTGGGGAACTTTATTCACTGGTAAGCTCTTATTTGTGTTCCATTCACCTGACAAGTGCGTACATGGTTTCTGCTTTTACGCTGATGAATTTCCATAATTGGTAATCAGGTTCGTTTCCTGCAAGTAACTCCTTACTCATATTACTTCTGCAAGGACTGTGATTGCAAAACACTAGATCATAGGTGAGCATTGTACAGTTTGCTAGTTGCATATTTGCTCTCAAGCTTTAGTTTTTGTTTTCATTTTCAATCGATAACATGGTTACAATTTGTAGCCCCGATTCTCAGTGTCCATACTGTGATCACAAATCTGTGAGGCATTTTTGCTGGTGGAACAAGGTGAGTGTTACTGTGCAGAACATCGTAATTATTCTTTTACCCAACCTGGTTGATGACTTGTGATAAAATTATCACGACTTTGAGCTCAGCCGTGGTTGTGTGCGTTTAAATGGTGTACCCGTATATTCTTTTTTCTTGGATTCATATATTCAATATTTTCTCTACATCAGTTTGTGGTTAATCCTATACAAAAATCTGGAAATAGCGAGGAAGGACGAAGAGCCATGACTTTATTAACAAGAAAACTTTTGAAGAGTGTTGTGCTACGACGTACTAAGACAGGCAGGGCTGCGGATCTTGGTCTTCCAACAAGAATTGTAAGTTTTTCTCCTCTAAGTACTTGTTTTATGTTCATATGCAAGTTCGCTATTCAGTTTTAGATATTATCATTTATGTTTTCCTTTTTCCTAGATCACCTTGAGACGGGACACCCTGGATATTAAAGAAGAAGACTATTATGAATCGATGTATAATGAAAGTCAGTCACAGTTTAATACGTGCGTAACTTCTTTCTCCTTCAACCATTTTTTTCCGATTTGCTAAAATAACTAAGCAGCAGCTCATTCATGTGTAATTCATTCTATATGAAAAATGTCTAGCTTCCCTGTGACTTATTCTCCTACAAATACGTGGGTTGGTTCCCTTATATTTGCATTAATGGTGTATATTTCCAGTGACTATATCTTTATTTTTATTTTTTTAATGGCTGCATGAATAACATACTTAAGTTTTTCCCATTTTCAACAATGCATCCTCTTTCATATCTTGTTACTTTTGGTCCTCACCAACTACACAAGCTGAACCTTGCAGAGTCAATACTTTAGATATTTTTTTGCTGAAAACTCCCCGACACAAGAATTTTGATTTCCTATTGCATTTATTGTTTGTTGTGGCGCTTCTTTCCAAGGCGTGCCTTCTTTATCGTGCTCTTGTGTTTACAGATATGTTCAGGCTGGAAACCTGATGCACAATTATGCTCACGTTTTTGATCTGCTGACACGATTGCGACAGGTGAATGGATGACTCCTTGATTATTCTCTCCACTTACAGTACTATGTTTCTCATTTGGTTTTTAAGTTTTATTTTCTTTTAGCAACCTCATTTATGTTTATCCGTCGGATTAATATTCTCTGAAATTTCACAGGCAGTTAACCATCCTTACCTTGTGATATACTCCCAAAGTGCAGCACTTAAAAATGCGATTGATGACGATGGTGGAGGCAAAGATTGTGGTCTTTGTCATGACCCAGTGGAAGATCCAGTTGTAAGTTATTCAAGGACCTTCTGTTGAATTAACAAGTTCGTCTGGAGGATTCTCCAACATTATTGAATCTGGATTACTAGGCCTCCTGATTTTCGTTTTTTTTTTTCATCAGGTTACATCTTGCTGTACGCAAGTTTTCTGTAAAGCTTGCTTGACGGATTACTCTGCAGAATCAGGAAAAGTCACATGCCCCTCTTGTTCAAAACCACTAACTGCAGACTTCACAAAAAAGATAGATCCAGTGGACCAGTGCTCTAAAACAACTGTAAAAGGTTTTAGAAGTGCCAGTATATTAAACAGACTTCGTCTTGACGATTTTCAGACAAGCACGAAAATCGATGCCCTGGTATATAGACACACTAATGTTCTTTTATTGGTATCCTTTTCCTTTCTTTTTTTTTAAGTTCTCTTACAATTAAATGATATTGTTAGTCGTGTGAGTGCACTGTTATGATAAATGACTACGAAAGTCTTCCTTTTCAGATCACAGATATTGTTTAGGATATGAAAGTTTTCACAATAGTTTTAGTAACAGCTGAAACCTATTATTTTAACAAGGAGGCCCTGTGAAAGTGGGTAGCTTGTGTTTGTTTACATGTATCAAATAAATAGACTGTTAAGATTAGTTAAAAAGGGAATAGTTCCTATAAGCAGTCTTCGCTTAGTTTATTTTGTCAAGAGTTCAGTGTCAAAACTTGTTTGGAACAGATTACCAAAAAGATTGGATTACCATCAAACTTGAATGCTACATCTATAACCGTCTAATAGTAGAAAAGAAAAGTAAATCAAGCACTTGAATGCCTCTCGGATGACTCTTAAGGTACCCAGAGCTGCGAAAAGATAATGAATACTTCAATCTCTTTCTTAAAATATGCCTTTATTTTTGTGGTGACTGTCAGAGACTATGGAGTCATGGCTCAGTTATAATGTCTCGTTGCCCACTATCCCTGCTTTCGACATGCTAACTAGTATTTTTTGAACATTTTCCAGCGAGAAGAAATTAGATATATGATTGAAAAGGATGGTTCTGCCAAAGGGATTGTATTCAGCCAGTTCACTTCATTCTTGGATTTAATACATTACTCCCTCCAGAAGGTGAAGTTCACTTGCAAGGTTTAATTTGCCTGTTATAGAAAACTTAAAGATTTTCCTTGTTAACTTGTGCAACTTTTTCAGTCTGGCATAAGTTGTGTCCAATTGGTGGGGACTATGGCAAGGCCTGCCAGAGATGCTGCAATAAAAAGGTTCATCGAAGAGCCAGATTGCAAGATCTTCCTTATGAGCTTGAAGGCTGGAGGTGTTGCACTCAATCTGACGGTTGCGTCACATGTAAGTAACATCTCTTCTGACATTGAGCTTCCATTCCGTTAGTTGAGATTGTTGTTTTTGCCGCAGTGGTTCCTTACCCGTGTGGACATGTTCTCTAGGTTTTTCTGATGGATCCTTGGTGGAACCCTGCCGTTGAAAGCCAAGCCCAAGATCGGATACACCGCATAGGGCAGTATAAACCAATAAGGTGTGGTTGTTTGTAGATACCCAGTATTACTCTACTGTATTGTCGTTGGGTCAGTTTTCTCGAATTCTATCCGACATTTCATCGTATTTGTGTAGGATTGTTAGATTCATAATTGAGAACACTGTTGAGGAGAGGATTCTAAAACTTCAAGAGAAGAAGAAATTAGTATTTGAAGGGTAAGTTCATTCTTGTTCACTGTCGTTTTGAACTGGTTGTTCAAGTTCGGTGAGTTACAGCTGCCATAAAACTGATATTTGCATCATACTATCTTTTGCAGCACTGTCGGCGACTCTTCAGAGGCCTTGACAAAATTGACAGAAGCAGACTTGAGATTCTTATTTTCCTAAAATGTCGAAGCATAAAGTAGGGCAACATGTAGGTGAATTCAATCCGATAGGCAACTAATTTTACATGGCAGTTTTTGGTGGAACAAGTTATGTATCTATATTAGAACTAAGAGAGATTACATTGTTACTTTTACATATTTTATCAAACCATGTTTTCCTTCTGGGATTCTTTCTGTTTTTTTTCTTTTTTCTTTTTGGACAATTCAAGATATCCAATTTCTCTTTATTCACAGAATGATGACATTGAAAAAGTAGTACATTTTCATGTATCTTTCAACAAAATGTTGGGCATTTGTGGTGAGGATTTGTGACATCAAGGGAGACCTGTCGTTAAATGTTGCTGAGAAATAAAATTTCTGTGAATGAAATTGTGGAAGACACTCATGATGGTTTGATAATGATGCGGATTCAGGTGATGAAAATTGGAAAGCTGCGGAAGCTAGAGGAAGTGCGGAGTAAGCTCAGTTGGTTATTGTGTATATTTACCATCAGAAGGCAGGTCTGGAGGTATCATTGTAATGTGGAATCCTGAAGTTGTGGACATAGAGGAAAGTTTATTAGGTGTATTCTCTATGATTTTTCGATTCAGAAATAGGAGTGATGGTTTTCAATGGTTGTTTAGTTCTCTTTATGGAGCTTCTGACCATGCTGACTATGACCAATTTTGGCTTGAGTTAGTGGACATAAGAACAATTATGCATGATCTTTGGATTCTTGGTGGGGATTGGAATGCAAATTTTTGCATCAAGCTGAGATGAATCAAAGTGGTGGATGGACTGTTAATAAGAAGAACTTTAGAAGGTTTATTAACAAACACAACTTAATAGATGTGCCAATGTCGAGGGGTCTTACACTTGGACCAATTCACAAAATCCAGCTCTACTGAATAGATTAGGCAAATTTGACATTGTGCAGTTCAGATTAAGGCCAACATCTGACCATGCTTCAATTTTACTGAACTGCAATGCAGGTAACCCTGTCAAGTCTGCTTTCAGATTTGAGAACTACTTTTTGTCTCACCCTTACTTTTTGAATCATATGAAAATTTGGTGGAGAAATATTACTGTTAGAGCATTGCTCGGTCAAACCTATTAGTGTTGGTATGTCAAGCCAGTTGTCAAGTTTAAATGTCAAAACACAATTCTTAATTTAGCCTACTAGAGTTTAGATTTCAGAATTGGGATATAAACGAAGTAGTAGAGACCTTGAAGACGAAGACTGTACGAGTAGAAAATCTGCATAGGTACTCAAGGTGCCATATCCATCAGATCTACCCATACATACAGTAATGAATTGAGATTCTGTGGTGCGAAGACCACAAGAACTGCACCGAAGGTGCTATGAACAGTAATTAAAGACGAAACTTGTAATAGTAAAGGCAAAATATAAGAAGACTTTTATCTATTTCGATGTTGTGATTACATGAATAAAACCCTAAGGAACCAGAGGAGATTACAAACCTAATCTCTCTCTTGCTGCTTAGGCTCAACCCAACGAGAATCCAACCCTTACAATGTTTTCCAAGCTCGCCTTATATAGGCCGAGCTTGGGTGGTTTACAGCTAATAAGACAAACAATCCAATCGTGGTGGTGTCAGTCCCTGTCGAGTAAGGCGGTTTAGGCTCCGAAGATGATTTCTAGTCTT
>JAJJMA010218919.1:0-10727 GCA_023529015.1 Papaver nudicaule | reverse complement strand
GAGTTCGACCATTATTGAGTCTTAAATCCATGTTTGGTTGATAACCTTGTTGATACCCTCCTCCTGGTGTGTATCACACACAATATCTTGTTGGAATAACGGAGGTGTTCGAGGAATTCCACTATGCACTGAAAAAATTAGGAGTGAATTCCATTTGATTAATATATTCTACCAAAGCGTCAAGATGTTGTGCCTAAATAAGAACTAGGACGGCCTATACTTTTGAGACATTTGGAATCACACGATACTCACTAGTGGAAGAAAAAGTTTGCATCTCCTAAATCAATTGTGGCAAATCGTACTCCGTCAATGAAGAAGAAGCTCGGGATGTACGATAAATGAATGAAGTAGCTCCAGTCGCAGAATAAGTTGATGAAGAAGAAGCTCCCGTTGTAGGATATCCCGTCAGCATTCTATTGGAAGAATCAAAAGAGGTAAAGGTTCAATAGTTGCAGCCACGTCTAACCCATAGATGTTTAATTCTTCTAGACCAATTTTCGTTTCAATAACTGTCTTGAACATACAGTTGTCTTACATACAATTTTCATCTCTTGTACTTTTCTTTTCTTTAATCTGATCCATTGACAGTACAAAGAGTTAGAGGGTGTGTTGGAACTGCATTCCTTCCAGTTAACTATCTAACACATATCTCCCT
Organism: Papaver nudicaule; assembly: GCA_023529015.1. Classification (NCBI taxonomy): domain Eukaryota; kingdom Viridiplantae; phylum Streptophyta; class Magnoliopsida; order Ranunculales; family Papaveraceae; genus Papaver; species Papaver nudicaule. Next base: position 10,072 of record JAJJMA010218919.1, on the reverse strand, counting down.
AAGATAATAAACATTGAGGTCCTTGGCAGGACTTTGTAGAAAAAATCTCTTAAGTGATAATTCTTTTACCATTTGCGTTGATTGCAAAGTATTTTAATTCTCTCCTCGAACCCTACTCGGTCAAAGAGCGACTAGCGAGGAACAATAAACTTGGGGCAGGAACTCGAAAAAATTCGGTCGAATAATCATAATGTTGTTGAACATATATAATGATGACTTTGATATGACTTATACTTTATTAAAATTCAAACTATAACATTCCCAATAATAATAAGCAACACCAAATACCATTAAAACTAAATAAGTTTAACATACAAGTTCATTTCAAGTCCAAGAAAAAATAAAAACACTAGAATTTAACATGTAGTCGGACTCGGAAATATACTCGGTAGTTCGTTTTGGTTTAAACTTGGGAGAACTCGGTGAACTCGGTCGAGGAACTCGGAAAAAGTCGGACTTGCCGAGGAATATATAACTAATCTCCTCGGCCAAGTAGCGAGTACTCGCGAGCAACTCGGCCGAGTTAGCCGAGTTTAACTACTCTGGTTGATTGTTATTCGTGTGGGTAATGAGGCAAGGTTGCCAAAAATAATTTACTGATGCATGATCATTTGTTTGTATCTTAATTAACACTTGCAAATTATTTGTGTCGTTCGTCTTTTACTCTGGTGACAGTTCGTTGCACCATACTTTTCGTAAACCGGATACCACATCCTTTAGTAGTCATTACGATTATGCAGAGTCACAAGAAAATATGTATGCCACTATATCTAAACAATACCCCATAGACCAAGGATGTTCAGACAACCTAATGATGCACACTCGTGACCTACGTACGTATCAGCTAATATAATGGACCCCTAATCATAAGTTGGAGCAACATCCATGTCTCGCAGTGCTTCTAACAATCCAACTTTTACAGTATTATTTGAGTTAGAGAGCATTACATGACCAATCATCCACAAAATTAATGTTTTTACATATTCTGTATCTGATTCAAGATCATCACGGGAACATTGTTTAACAAATTCCTTTAAACCGACAACAAAAATTGCACCATTTTTTAGGTCTTGTGCTTTCAGAGTCTTCCACCTTCTAGAAATTTATGCAGGAGTTTTTCTGCCTATTTTTCATTTTCCAACCAAGCATGTTTGTCAAAGGGAACACCCGATGGTATCTCATGCATGCAAAAAAAAAAATATAATGGCGTAATTCCCGTAAAAATCAATATCAATGAATGCTAGTGTTTTGAATCTATTTGACATTTTTGTAAAGTTAACTCGACAATCTAAGCATACCTATTTCGAAGTCAAGGAGATGAAATTTTGTAATGTACTACTAATGCTCCACCGAAGTGTACACCAATTTATTTGGCTGCTTCTTTGCTTGTATAAAGTACAAACAACTATATAAAAATTTATCGGCAACTATCTCCGCACCAAGAGATAACTTTTCATAAATATCTTAAACTTCAAACTTCGACCTTCTTGGTTTTTTATAATGTCCGGTTCTATCGATTAATTTTGATATATGATACTTTAGATATGGTGGTCTAAACCACGACCTCTTGTTTCCGTACCCCGAATTTACACATACGCAAGTCCAAATGATATTGTTTACTATCTGTTTCCATAAACTCCATATGGTATTGTTTCCATATGGTATTGTTTTGTATTTTACTTAAACCTCTGTGCTCTTTTCTTCATGATAGGTTTCCAATTAATGCTTTTTATAAAGCAAACTCTTTTTCTCCTCTTTTCCTTTTGGACGTGATATTTCTGTTATAAACGTGTATCGCACGGCAGTATCTAAGGGACATTTAGGGTTAGACATTTATTTACTGAGATGCTCTCGTGTCTAGTCCTCTATAAATAGAGGCTTAATCCTTGTATTCTATACACATCTTAATGAGAATTCTTCTCCTTCTCCCTCTCTATTTTGTGTTTCTCTCTATTTCACACTACGTTATCATGCACGTAGCTCTAATCACTAAGCTATAAACAGATTCTCTTAAATAAAAACCCTAATTCTTTAAAGATTTATTTTATTTTATTTATTGATGTGTTCTTCTTAAACTTGCATCATGGGTTTATCAAAACATTTCCGATTCTACTTGGATTAGAATTTTGATCGCATATTACTGTATACCATATCGATTGGAAAAGCACAAACAGTTTGCATAAAGTTGAAAGGCTACCACCATCACGTCCAGTATTTATTAATAGTTTTTATAACGTTTTTTTTTTTTATATTGGTACTTGATTAGTTATTATCTTTGTCTTTTTTTTTTTGATGAACAATCAAGTCACATTTCATTGATTCTAAAATGGTGATTACACCATGATTGTTTACAAAAAAAATAAGAACATCAAAATACAAGAAAATAAAATCCCAAATACAATTAAAGATGCTAATTACATGTAGATCGCGAAGAGAAAGATCAATATACCGTAAAGATACCCAATTATTGTATGAAAAGTGGAGAGAAAAAATGGTATAATCCGGAATCGTTTCCGACCATTTAGAATATTTGTCTTCTATAACAAGAGGTGCTCCAAATAGATAGGAGTGATTTGCCCTTAATCTTGTATATGTGAACGAAAAATCTGGATGCCCTAAATCCCTTTTGTTGAAGATGAATCCAAGGCGATGCCGAGATGAATCGTCGATGTTCTTCGTTCTAGATAACAACCCATGAACCATTGAGGTGAGGAGATAATCGCTGTAAAAGCGAAGATAAAATCACCAAAATGGTGAAGAAATGTGTCGAAAGACACCAAAAAAGACAAAACAACATTTTATTCAATCACAAAACTAAATAAAAACACAAAATCTAGAAAAAAAACCTTGCTCAGATTTGGTCCAAAAAGGACCAAATCTGAGCAAGAAACTAATAGAGGCTACGGTTTTTTTTTTCTTTGTCTTATTAAGACAAAGAAAGTCATCACGCATAAATCAAAGCAAGTCATCACGCGACATTTACATAATACGTTGCTTATACCTTTTGATTCACAGAGTTCTTGACATACACAACTATTGATTGGCTTTTTAATGGGTGATCAACTTTGTCATCAAATAAGTTTGATTTTCCTTCTTCTCTTATTCTTTTCATAGAGATTGAAAAAGAAAAATCCATCAAAAGATGGTATACAGTTTCTATACCACTAAAAGAAACTAAAATCACCAAAATCTGGTGTTATCTCTGACTTGATTGTCTTTACGGTGATGAATCAGATGCATGGTTGTTAACAACCTACGGCCAATTATTTTGGTATCTTTGTCGATTTTGGACATTGAACATGTGATTCATATATGGTTTCTATTTCTTACAAAAAAAAAACCATTTATCATCAACAACTTCTAAAGCCGATAATGACGTTGATTTCTTTATTTTCTTAATAAGAATCATATAAACCAATTCTCTATCTATCCTCGAATGAGATATCATTATTATCGATTTTTAATTAACATTTGCAAATACCAACTAAACGAGGAATTGCTCAATTCCTGAGGATATCAAGCCATTTTATTTTTTCCTCGTGGTATAATCTCCAAAATTTAGACCGATGGAATACGGTTGGACAAAATGATCAGTGGGTGCGTACCCAGCTTGTTAGCTTTATTATAAGTCCTTGTAGTGACTAAATTGATCATCAAATTAGTTTCTTTTGATATAGAAAGTGTCTGTGATTTCATTCTGAATCATTATCTCGTTGACCCTAGAGGTTGCGTGGTTATCAGAGATATATTTGCATTTTTCATGTTTTAGGATAAAACAATGAAATTTTGGTTCGAAAATATAGTCCATGGTTGATGTTAAATGTAATGGCTCTTACAGAGTCAGTATCTGTGGCACAACCTTATGCCTGAAATTATAGGTTGGTGTTAGTCACAATGCGCATGAGAGAATTATGGTCGTTCTAAAACGATTTGAGGGTTTTATTTTCTCAGACCCTAGGATTGGTTCAATAGTATTCCTTTCTCCATATTTTGATGCAGTTGGCGTGGTAGTCCCTAAAGGACTCGTTTGCATCCACACAAGAAATGTGGTCGGAGAACATTATATTTAGGCAACTACTTGACTTGATTATATCAGGTTTAACAATCCTCACATTGTTTTTTCGAGAAAGAGCAAAATCCGGATTTGTTGATTATATCAACTTTATAGGTCTCATGAGGAGTCCTGCAAAACACTAAAATCCACATTTTTAGCAGCATAAATCTCGTTTTCCCTTAATCTGTTTAAGAGTTGCCTGCATAAAACTCGTTTAACAAACTAGAGTTTAATTTTGATGCTTATTGTTTTAATTTTGATGCTTATTTTTTTGTAATACTCGTATAGTTGAGTTAGCATCTATAAATATGTCAAAAGTTGTACTCTTTTTCCTTCATTTCAGGTTTTGTCCCATGTGGTTTTCCTGACAAGGTTTTAACGAGGCAACATCTTGTTGACGTTAATTTTTCATTCCAAATGTTGATATTGTGCTCTTTTTTCCTTCGTCCAAATTTTGTCCCATTGAGATTTATTGGCAAAGTTTTTAGTGAGGTAATTTTATTCAACATGGTGGTCATCCAAGGAGGAGTTGTATAATTTTGGTTATTTGGTGCACGCCCACCATTAACTAGGTCATCAGACCAATCAACTTAACTTTCTCCTTCAGCATTTGGATGTCCTTTTTTATCCCCGTAAGAAGTATCCATTCATTTACTGCAATGTATACATATCTTGGCTCTTAAATGAAGAAACCGCATCAACCACTTCTACAATTCATCTCGAGATGATTTTGCAATCCATGACACAAGTTCTCACTGTTTTGAAGAAGACTCAACAAGAAGTATTATTCGAAGACAGTACCGCTTGAGTAACGCTAACGAAGACTTTATCAACTAACAGATTTCTTCACGAAAAGCAAAGTAATCTTCTGCATTCGAGAATCTCATTTCTTCAAGAAAAGCACAGTAATCTTCTGCATCAAATGTCATTTCTTCACGAAAGCACAATAATCTTCTGCATTCAAGAATCTCGTCTGTCGGAATTGGAACGTCTCAAGTCAAAGATTTGCAAGCCAAGATTTGATTGATGTACTCATCAGGGGGAGCGTCATCGTAATAGGCGCATTTAGTGGACCTATCACGTTGTACTCTTTTTCCTTCGTCAAGGTTTTGTCTCACTGGGTTTTCCTTGTCAAGGTTTTAACGAGACAACATATGCGTGTCCAACACTGATTTAAGTCGTGCATTTTTCAGGTTTTTCTTTTTTGAGTTTCATGTTATGTTCATAGTGACTTAGACACAGTGGTCATCATGGGAAGTGTTATAAACGTGTATCGCACGGCAGTATCTAAGGGACATCTAGGGTTAGACATTTATTTACTAAGATGCCCTCGTGTCTAGTCCTCTATAAATAGAGGCTTAATCCTTGTATTCTATACACATCTTAATGAGAATTCTTCTCCTTCTTCTTCTCTATTTTGTGTTTCTCTCTATTTCACACTAATTTCTTATTTTTTGTGCTCCTTCTGTCCAAGTTATGTATATGTGGAATATGTCCCTATTTCGTTTAAAGGGTATAAGTCCATCACTTACGTTTAAATTTTTTTCGATTTTATAAAAGAGAAAGAATCCGTTTACACTTTTCATTTTACACTATGTCACTTTTCTGGGTCATTTTTTCCATAAATCTCAAACCGCATCGGATTTGAAATTAATATTTTGGGTATATATTTTTTTTTATAGAGCTCTACATTGATACCAAAAATTGAGTGCGTTTTAAATATCAAACTTCACTATCTACCAATTTTAATTTCAACCGTCGAAGATCAGATGATTTTTAACGGTTGATTTTTAAAGTAATAAATAGCGGTGTTAGACGCCTCGAAATGTGTTCATTTTTTTATAGGAGTATAGAGCTCTGTAAAAAGAACATATTCGCAAAATCTTAGTTTTTTTTTTTTTTTTTGAAAGTTAATCTTGTCTTATATTTACCAAGAAGAGATGATACATCCAATTGTTTGAGGGTGTGACAAAAACCAAAAGACCAACATCAAACAAGTGAGTAACTCTAGATCACCCCTATGACAAGCCAGTTCCGATAATAAAGCTCCAAGAAGAAATCTCCAGACAATGCACCATGAAGTAAACCAAGCCTCCGCAATCCACCACCAATGCTGTGATGCGACCAACCATAAGTTGTCGCCAGCTGACCATTTAAAAAAATAGCCTGAAGAAGACTGAACAAAAACCCACCTGAATCGTCTCTGTTCTCCCTTGCGCTACAAAGGAAAATCCAAATAACTCCCAACTTTCTGACCTTGATAGCTTAGTTTAAACCTCAACATCCATTCTCTCGGATTCCATCGTAGGCTAAGATGATCCCTAGACCTATTTAGGGCAGAGCTGAAAGAGCAAGATTCATACAACCTTAATACATACATATAACCAAAGCAACTAAAAGAAAACACCAAAACACATAACACAAAAAACATGCACGCCATACTCCATGCAGCATAAGGACGAAGAACCCCAATTGGCTCATGCCGCAGAGAGCCAAAAAGGTTAGCAGTGAAACTCATTGTTGGGACGAGTGCTCAGCATTGGGCACTCGTAAATCTTGCACCAAATCATGTGCCAAAGCATCTACAGCTTCAACTTCATCAACTGTAATTTGTCAACCTGGAGAAAAATGCTCATGAGAACTATGAGGGTAATCAGTCGAGATATTGGACTCCACTTTAGGTTGCAGGATTGGAAACTGGTAAGTCACTGGTTGAGTATCAGTGATGGTTGATGTAGGTTTCCAATCAAAATTTGGAATTTCTTGAATATGGTCCGTACACTGCATAGCTGCAAACCATTGTTGTTGATTCTCCAACTCAAGTGGATGTCCCTTTCGAACGCGAAGAGTAGGTATTTCCAATTCTGGACAGAGGACTCTAGATGAGGCATTGGTAGTTTGGTCCATCAACTCTTCCAAGGTGCGCACTCTTCTAACTTTGGCAGTTGGAGGTTGAGCAACATAGGTTGGTGTTGAAGCAGGAAGTTCCTCAATTGTCAGTGGTCTTCTGCGAGTAAGAATGCCATTCTCCTCAAAATCTTAGAGCATCTCCAACGGGATGTTATAAACTTCCTATTTTAGTGGCCACCTAAGATTTATTTGGTTTTTAGGAAAAATTGATCTCCAACCGAGATGTGAGGAGGGAATGTGAGGGTGATGTGGCGGGCGGTTAGCTAGACATCCTCTAGGGGATCCGCTGGTTTTAGAAGTTCAGGTTAAGGATGTGAATCAAACATAATATCCTCTGATTGGCTATTATATAACTGAATAATAAAAAATAAATTTTTAACCTATCAGATTTATCCAGGTGGTCCTTATGTTATGCCGACTACACATTCCATTGGAGATAATTTTGGTGTTTCTCTTAAACTTGAGGGATTTTGATGTTCAGGATGTCTTAAAACATCTTCCTTGATTTAAGCACATCTCATCTCCATTGGAGATGCTCTTAGGTTCTAATCCGCAGTCGTTTAAGTTCTATTAAAAAAAATGGCCCTGAAAACGTGAAATTGTGTAAAATGAGGGGTGTCAGTGGATCCTTCTTCATTATAAAAAATTATCTCTTTTCTAGGTTTAGCCTTTGTTCTGCTCACAATACTAGAAACATGAATATTTCCCTCATAAATGCAAAACCTGCTCACAATACTAGAAACATGAATATTTCCCTCATAAATGCAAAACCCAAAACTAAAAAAAGTTGTAAAATCGTTAAGCCCCTCCGTATCCGGATTAAAAGGAAAAATCACATCCGGTTGCAATGAGCTGTAGTACAAACGCTAAACCTGAACAAAAACTCATTACCAAACCAATGGTAAGCAACTCCATGTAGTTGTCATGATTTGTTGTGAAAATTAATCCCAAACTTAAAACGAGAAGAACGAATAACAAACTACCAAAAAACAAGAATGGAAGAACCAGGCTGCATGGCGTCGTCCCATCAGCTCCATTGTCATCAATATCTATACCTCCAATATTATGAACATTTTCCAAAGAATTATTTGATCCATTCTTCAAAAAGGCCTTTAAGAGACTATAGTATATGCTTTTCATGGATTTCTGTTGTTGTTCACGTTCTTTTTTAACTATAACCATGGTGGAATCAGCAGCGGTTTGTACACATTGATCTTCACCAATCTGAGATTCAACATCACTAATATACGATTTGCAAGCAATTAATATACTCTCAGCGTGGTTCCTAAAATGCTCAGCAACAAACTCTTCAAAATGTCTAGGCGGCTCTCGAAGAATAGCCAACATGAGAAGACAATTTCTGTGAAAAATTGAAAAGTCCTTCTCAAGCAAGTACTCACAATATATAGGTAAAATATCATTAGAGTGGTTCAAGAGGGGTTTAGGTATTGAATTAATAAGATTAATTTTCCTGTTGTGATAATAATATTTCCAATATACTGTACTGCTTTTCATTTTTTACACATAAATTTAGGTCCAGAGGTGTACTTCCCGAGCAAAAAATCTTAATGTTTGGACGTACATATGGATAACCAGTAGTGATCTGAATATCATAGAAGAACAAACCATTGTGATAAGGAGTACCTGGTGGTCCGATAATAACAGCTTTTAGTAGATCAATCGTTCCTTCATAAGCCGTAACAAAAATTGAATCAGGAAGGCTGTCTCTGAGGATGTTCCACTCTTTCATTATTAAAGAAATTGTTTCCGAGCTAAGCTCTGTTTCACTGTGATTAGGTGTTGTTGCTGATGTTGAATATCTTTTATGCATGGGATGCTTATCGGCAATGACATCGAATTGCTTAAACTTTTTTGATGTATCATCTTCAATAAATATTACAGTCTCTTCTACTTTCGGATGGATTGACATCCTATGAAATGTCACTATGTACCTATGCGGCTGGTTTCAAGAATTATAGTAATCCAAATGATGTTCATATGATCTTGCAGCCGGAAATATCTAGGTTTAGCAAGTTGAATGAGTTTAACTTTGACACAACTCGTCCACCCCGTAAAACAAGTCCAAATTAGACTTTGAACTTGCAAGTAAAGGCAAAATGACTTAGAAATAGTTAACCGCGTGGCATAGAAAGTTCCTCGAGGAAATGTCATTGATGGTCATTGATGCATATTTTATTTTTTTGCATCTCTAAATCATTAATGCGTGTGGTCAGGCTCAGTGGTTTGGGGAGGCAGACTTCTTTTGCATCCCATATAACGGCTAGCCTGGCCTTTGGGCAGCTTTTATAACCAAGTGGTCAAGACTAGAGAGATTTTCGTAGGTAACATGATATGATCAGAAAAAATTGTGTTTCCGAGAGTCAGAACCAATTAGAGCATCTCCAATGGTAATGTGGTGTTTATCCTATGTGGTAGTCTATTTTGCAGATGTGATACCAAAATTTCCTTAAAATTAGGAGGTAACATTGAAACATCTCCAACCATAAACTTAATCTCATTGGTTTAGAATTTTGTACACCACTAATTTTAAATTAAATATTTGGTCTTTAATTAATGAGGTCCGCTCACACTCCTATTATCACATTATCTCACGCTTTCGGCACCATTTCTTTTATAAAATTTAAATGCCATTGGATTTGAAGCTAAAATTATGATATGTTATTCTCATGCAACTATACATTTCTACCAAAGATGAGCATTTTTTGAATTGTTAAACTCCTATCTACCAATTTTAATTTCAACCGTCGAAAATTCATTGATTTTCAATGGCTGGTTTTCAAAGTAGTAAATAGTGGTGTTATACGTCATTTTTTGTGGGAATATAGAGAGCTTTGTGAGAAGAACATATCCTAAAAATATTAGCTTCAAAACCATTCACGTTTAAATTTTATACGAAAAATGGTGTCAAAAGTGTAAGATAGTGTGATCTTAAGAGTAGGGGATCCTTCCTCTTAATTAATAACCATAGATATTGGTGACTAGGATATTCACATCCACATGGAGATCCTCTAAAACTAGAAGATGGAATAGAGGATGTCAATCTAACGGCCTCTTCACATCTTCTCCTCATACTCCCATTGAAGATGG
>JAJJMA010218911.1:0-10776 GCA_023529015.1 Papaver nudicaule | reverse complement strand
AGACATCAAAACATCACACGGGGGGATAACTTTAGGGGTATTGGTCTTGCGGTCTACGGCAGGTGAAAGTAATTGATGGAGATAGTGGACAGTTACGAGAAGATGGCGCGAGTGGACATGTTCTACACAACTCAGGCAGTTACAGAAACCAACTCATGTCCTCCACTCCCCCACTCTTCCACGACTTCCACCTTCTCTGTCGAGAGATCAGGGTGAGTTCAAAACTATAAATAGAGGCCTCATTTATCTTCCAAGGCAGAACATCTTTCCAGAAACAACCAGATATTCAGAACACCTGAATAAACCAGAGCCTCAGAAGTAAACACATCTGAGCAACCCAACACACTTCTAGCCTTGGATATTTCCAGTCACCTTCACGACGGGAATCTTGAACTCTTACACCCAAAACACATCCTCAACCTGATCTCAAGTTTCTTCGATGTTTCCTTCCCTATATCAACCTCTATCCTCTCTGTGACTGAAGCAAGACGTAAACGGCCATTGACTTGGTTTAGGCTCGTCTTGTTCGACTTTGATCTCAAACACTACGAAAGTACCCAGAGACGGTGCATTGTTTTTCCAAGTAAAAACAGTAGGCGACTCGGCTTATTTTCCTTTTGACTTGTTACCTTTCGGGTTAAGAAGTTTTCTCTCCTCAGGGTATTTTATTCACTGAGGAATGGTGTGACTTCCTCGGTGTATAGATCTGGTTTTTCCAAAACGCCTATCTTATCGAAAAACAAATATTATTTGGTGATTTTCGAAATGTATTGAAATAGCAAAAATAACCAAATGAAAACTGAAAATTATGCTGAAAACAAAATAAAAACTGAAATTTATACAAGGACACTGGTCCCTGTTTCTAGTGCCAAACTGTTGATACTAATTTTCCCATATCATACATCAACCAATTAATAAATAAAGTTGTAATGACAACGATTAGATGAGTGGCCTCAGTCTTGCAACACCTCGGATATAACCACAGGGATGGAGATATCTCTAGAAGTATCTAAACTTTACTGGCGTTCTCAACCATCACAATGCGCCACAGAAGATGCCGAACGGAGTCTGCAGTTTTCCCCAGCGTAAGTTTTATGATGGTATTGATTATCCTAACCACACAACATTATTCATTCCCAGTGCTATTTAACGGGTAAGATAGCAAGTTCAATGAATCCTTTGTCGTTTTATGTTGAATGATTAGATGATCTCCATGCGGGAGAGATCGAATCCCTTGGAACAATTGATACTAATGTAACAGTTAACACATCGATATAACGAGGTTCAGCATGTTGTATGCCTACATCCTCGGGGTAAAACATAGATGATATTGGTATTCATCCTTAACTATATTACAATTCTTTGGTGGACTAAAGGATAGTGAGCATTCTCTCAGCATATCCTTCTAAAATTTGCTCGACCCCCACTCTCTTAGTGGAGCGGGGTATTTATAGTAGTTGGTGCAGTTAATTCGTTTTTGTTACCTCCGGTTCTTTCCTTCATCGATGCTCCTCATATACAGCTGGATTTCTTCCACCTCCTCAATTGTCCACTCGGTGATCGACACGTCTCTTGTGGAGTCCATCTTTGTTATCTTACTCCTTCTATGTTCTCGATGTGCTCGTTATTATCCTCTGATGACTCATCGCCGCTTGAGTAACCGCTGGGTGATCGACATGTCTCCCTATCCCTACGTCGTAGTATAGGTTTGGGAGGCAACAACTCCAACACGCGTCCTTCATGCTCAGACCTATCTAGTGTAGGCTCATCATATCCTTCGGTTCCCGTCATACCTCGTGACTCGGTAAAGTGCATTGGGAATGGATTTGGTAGTTCGTCTTCATCTTTATATCGTACCTTCAAGTCGTGAGAGAGTGACACGTGGCCAGCGATATTTTGGTATTAACAGTTATTTGTCCATGGGTCACCACTGACCTTCCTTCAGGATTCTCCAACGTCGTTGGTAAATGGGTGACATCGTGTAGCGGGGTTCCTGCCGCCTCTAGCGTTGTCGCAGAGATGATATTGATTTTCGTTCCTGGGTCTAGCAACGTGTTGGGAAATTCGGTGTCACGCAGATGCGTAGTGGTGAGGATTCCCCAACCCTGTCTAGTTAGCAGTCCCCAGTCATATTTCACCGAAGATTCGCTTTGAGCTGACGGGCGTGGATTCTCCTCAAGTGGTAGTCGTCTCCCCGATACTACGTAGTTAAGCGATGTAAACATGTCTCGGCATTGAGGCTTTGAGAAGCATAGGATTTCGCACAATTGGTGCATTAGACTTTCCACATTTGATTCACATGCTCTTTGTGGTCCGTGAGAGTTTGGATGCGTAGAGGCCCTTGATGTAGTTCGTGAGAACACGCCTTAGCCGTGAGGATGCGATCTCCGAGAATACGTCTGAAACTGTAACACCGGATCGTAGCGTGGCTGACTCTCCTATGGAAGTGACAGTACCGGGGGTGCTCCATCTCTTCGGTAGTAGGAACTCTCAAAACTTCGGGTAATTCCACGAATTTGTCTCGGACCCAAGAGTCTAGTAGATCTTTTGCTTCTCTTGTTGAGACGTCGTTCAATAAGTCGACCCCCTCCTGTTGCGATCCTTCTTCTGGTGTCATGCCTCTCGTCATCGAGGTTGAGTCTCGTACCTTGCGTTCAACAAGACGCTCTCCTGCTTTCCTTTTTCTGTTGTTGTCGCCTAGGTCCTTAGACGCAGGGGTTTTATCGGCCTCGTGGAGTTTTCCACATCTCAATAGTTGAGCCTTTTCCTTCAGAGTAGGTATTATGGTGATTGATCGGGCTGCCGCTTCCTCAAGTTCAGAGAGAGTCTGGAATTTGGAATCTTCTAGCAGAGCTCGGTAGATAGCAGTCATGGTACTGGTGCATACTTCCACTAGTTGTGGCTCTGTTATGTCAGGAGTGCAGAAGCCGAGGGCTTGTCCTCTAAATTTCTTCACATAATTGTCAGGGCATTCACCGGGCTTTTGGTGCATTTTGCTCAGATCAGAGAGCGTTACCTTTCCGAAGAGGTATTCTTTGAAGAATGCGTTCATCAATTCACTCCAGGTACTTGTGTCTTTTGGTGTGAGACGGGTGTACCATTGGTAAGCCTCCCCAACACGAGACTTCGGGAACTCGTTGAGTCTCAAGGTATGACTGTATCCGTATTCCTTCAGAGATTCTAGGAAGCGTAAGACGTGTTCACGTGCACTACCAGTTCCATCATATACTGGGAAGGAGGGGCGGAGATTTGGTGGTGCGGAACCGTAGTCGACTCGTCTCTTATTCGTGAAATGACTCTTTCCACCGCTGGGACGGTAATAGCATTTGGCAGTTTCTCTGCAAGGGACTTTGGGTAGGCTGCAATCTCCATTAAGGCGGTAACGACGTTCACCTGTTGACTGGCGAGGGTGTCTTGTCGTAGGGCTATTTCTTCTATGCTTGGAGTCGTAAGCGGGTCCCTGCCTTCCCCGCTGTTGGTATTGGTCGATGGTGGGTAATTACTACTGGAGTCTGTCTTTCTTGTAGAGTTTGAGGTTGGGGTATTGAGGTGAGGATTAGGTTTTATAGTGTCAGATCCCATTCCTAGTTCAGACATCTTAAAGAAAACCTTTTGCAACCGAGAGATTGATCTCCCACTGTGGTCACCAACTGTTTTTGCCTGAAAAACAATGCACCGTCTCTGGGTACTTTCGTAGTGCTCAAGATCAAAGTCGAACAAGACGATCCTAAACCAAGTCAATGGTCGTTCAAGTCTTGTTTCGGTCACAGAGAGGATATAGGTTGATCTAGGGAGGGAAACAACGAAGAAACTTGAGATCAGGTTGAGGATGTATGTTTTTGGGTGTAAGAGTTTGGGATCTTCGTCGTAAGGTTGAGTGGAAATCTCCAAGGCTAGAAGCGTGTTGTATAACTCAGGTGTTTTTGCTCTGAGAATGTTTCTGGATGCTCTAGAAAGATGTTCTGCCTTGGAAGATAGAGGAAGCCTCTATTTATAGTGTTGAACTCACCCTGATCTCTCGACAGAGAAGGTGGAAGTCGTGGAAGAGTGGAGTAGTGGAGGATATGAGTTGTGTTCTGTAACCGTTAGAGTCGTGTAGAACATGTCCACTCAGCACCACCTTCTCGTAACTGTCCATCATCCCTATCAGTTTTTTTCTAACTGTCGTAGACCGCCAGACCAATACCCCTAAATTTATCCCCCCATGTGATGTTTTGATATCGCGAGTAGTATGCAGATATTGCATGGTTGTTTTGAGTTTGAACAACGTCATGTGGCTATGACTCCGAGGCCAACGTGAGTGTGGCGCCTTAGAGAGACGCATAATGGCCGTATAGCAGCAGCCTTGGCCTTTGGCCAAGGCCAGGGACTCATGGCGCCATCGTGTAGCAGCAACGACCTTGGCCTTGGGCCAAGGTCGGATTCGTGGCCCCATGCATCATGGCGCCACATCATTTGCACTACGGCCTTGGCTACTGGCCAAGGCCAGTTTTGATATGGCGCCATGGTCTGGGGAGACCACATCCTTGGCCATTGGCCAAGACCAGCTTTGTTGTGGCGCCATAGTTCATGGCGCCATGGTCTGAGAAGACCACGGCCTTGGCCATTGGTTAAGGCCAGCTTTGTTATGGCGCCATGGTTCATGGCGCCATGCCTAGGGGCTGAGGCCTTGGTGCCTGACCAAGGCTAATCTTTTCGTATACAGGCTATGCCACTTTGGCTATGGCGTATTTGTGCACTTGCACTATGGCGTATTTGTGCACTTGCGCTATGGCGCATTCGCGCGCTTGCACTATAGCATGTTGTAAGTCATAGCGTGCTTATCCATGGTATATTAGACCATTTTGTGTTTAGAGTGTGGTCTTCCTACTTGTGTTTAGGCTGTTGTATGCCTCTCAGAGAGTTCTGGGCAGGCTTGGAGCTGCGGTACTTCTGAGGTTTTCATTGAGACTCGGATGTCGAGTCATACTTAAGAGGAAATCCGTGAGGATGCGTCTCTGTTAACTCTCCACCACATACCATTGAGCAATTTAGTTCTGATATCGAAGAATTCGAGGCAATGTCGACACGAAGTAAATTGATGGGTTTACATGTTGGTGAGGTTATCGGTACTGCACCATGATATTATCCTCTCCACCGGGAGTTATAAGAGAGAACTCATAGAGAGTATATTCAGCTCATAGAATAGGTTTCATTCTGAGCTATAGAGATGCGCCTGAGTATGCAATTGCCTTTAGGTAAGGCATAATCGGAGAGTTGTTTTACATTTTTGTCCCTCTTCTATTTTTCACCATCTACACCAGGGATGGAAACATTGAAAGAAATGAGATTAAGTTGATTTTATGGGAAGAATGTGTGTTGTTGGGTGTAAAAGTTCAAGGGTTTCAACCAAAATATGAGAAAAATCTTCAAGGATAAAATGTGTTGAACACTAAGAATAAACTTGTTATGGTTTTATGGTGTTCTGCCTTTCGGAAATAGAGGATGAAAATGAGGGGAAACCGAGATATACCACCAACTTTTGAATTCGTGAACCTAGTTGATTAGGTTACTTGAACGATCTCACAAATCAATATTTACGCAACAACACGAGTACAATTCTTTGTTCAAGAATCGAATCCTGACAAGAACGAGTTCTTGTAAATCTCAACAGAGATGGATTCATTCAAGGGTTTGAATCAACAACCCTGCAATACTTTAATTATATTGATCAGAGACAATATAATGCGGAAGCGAAAAGTAATGCAAGACAAAAAAAAATTGTTCACGAGGAAACCACAACCAGCAGAAAAACCTTGGGACCTAGGCCAGATTTGAACACACACAGTATTAATCGAATACTGACTCCAGCCTAGTATCAGACTTCGTACGGGAATGTATCGAGACTGAATTAACCCTCCAAGCAACTCAGCTACCGTTGTGCCCCTGCGTGTCTTGACTCCCGCAGAAGCCTACACATTTGATTCCCTTAGCTGACGTCCTTTACAGGCCTAGGAGTTGCTCCACTTCCCTTCGTGAAGACTAGCGCTACCCTTCCTCTAACATGACGCAGGTTGTACTCGGTTTGTCTTTCAACAAAGAATATGATAGGTGATTTACTTAGACTTAAAGTCAAGGTTAATGGAAATCGATTTACTGATTAAGGCTTACTGATCTAGCCTAAACAGTTGTACCTCGTAACGCGTGACGAATTCGATATTAAACCTAGTTCGTGAATTGCATTATGGAGCTTCTATGGCTTATAACACCGAGTGCAGCCGTATAAAGCTTTTATCAAATATTTGGTTTTTATTGATTGAATTGACCGCACCAAAACAATCGGCCTAATATACAAGATCTTGAATATTAATTCCAACCTCTGCTTCACGATCCTCAAAAGTCTTTCAATAGTCGTAGTCCAAGTAAAGGACTTCGAGATGACGACCAAACTTTATGCAAGGATACACAAATGTGTTGAGGATTGGTTTGTATCTTGCAGAAGGTCATCTATTTATATTGATCGTCAAGGGAGGCTTTTCTTTAAATTTAAACAACCTTGAGTAGGGCTCAAGCAAGTTTCCGAACTTAGAAAAGTCCATAGGCTTGCACTGAGGTCCAACTCAATCTTCTTCTAACCCATTGGTGAAAACCTAAAGGTCGTGAGAAGACTCGCCTTGATCAAATCGAAGGATGGCAATGGCTTAGCAGGTAAACCATGATATAAGGTCCATGTAAATAAACCTGAACACGAAAGGCTATTGTGGACAAGAGCTCCATGGGCCTTAATAAGAACGAGTTCGGAAATCCGTTCAAACAAGGTAAAAACTCCAAAAGGAAGTTTTTATCCATGACTTATATGAACGCATTCATAGAGCAGTTCTGGAGCTCATATGTTCTCCCAAACTTATATGAACGCGTTTATATGAAACTACTCGAGTTCAAGAATTTTCCCTTCAGCTGTATGAACATGTTCATGAACGCGTAGGCTGTTTGGCGTAATTATGTGAACTAGCTCCGTACCCACACTTTTCTCATGCATTGGACACTAGGTAAACCTAAGTGCCAAGAGAACTAGTCTTTGATCCTTTGAGATCACTATAAACAACATCATTGACTATTTGTATGACAGAGGTAAATACGAAACCAAAAGGAAAACCTTTCTAACCTTTCGGTGAGGAAGATAGATATCAAGTGTGTAAGCTCCGGTCTTCATCTTCAATGGTCTTCGTCTCGAATACCTAAGCTATCCTAGTACAAAATTATATTGTAGACTTAATCAAGGATTGTGTTTTATCATCTAAACTTGACAACTGACTTGAGATAGCAACGCCAGTGGGTTCAACCGAGCTATGCTCTAACAAATTGAAAGATAAGTTCTCTTGGCACAATGGTTTTTCCATAGTGATACAATGTTAAAAGAACTACAATGGAAATAGAATTAGTTTTCGAATTAGTACCCAATAGCCTTCGCGTTCATATGTGGTGTGGAAAAATCTTGAACTCTGACGTAACTACAGTGTACGCGTTCATACCACTGAGTTCAGTTTCCTAAAATCTAAATAGTCATGTTATGTACGCGTTCATCACCCATTCGAAGAAAACTTCTTTTTTAGAAGTTTGCCCTTATGATCACGTTCATGAATGCATTCATAACAGGCTTCAGAACTCCTTTCCTCTATTAGTATTTCACGTTCACGTATTTTTACGTGAACCTTTTGCTTGGTTTACTTGTTGACCTTCGTCACATCCTTCTCATAGATCAAGGCGAGTCTTCTCACTACCTAAGGTCACTTAGGTTAAAGGCGGTTCAAGGAGATTGGGTTGGACCTCTAGAAAGTTTATGGACATCTCTTGTTCGAGAACTTAATTGAGCCCTACTAAAGATTGTTTGTCTTTCAAGGAAATCCTCCCTTGATGATCAATATAAATAGACGACCTATTGAAAAGATACAACTTGAATCCTCTAGACATTATTGTGTATCCTTTCAGAAAGTTTGGTCGTCATCTCGAAACCTATTTTCTTTTAAGTTACGACTATTGAAAGACTTCACTTGAGGATCGTGAAACACAAGTCGGGTTTAATAATTCAGATCTTGTATCTTGGGTCGATTGTATTGTTAATCAATTAATCAATAAAAACCAAAATTTGAAAAAAACTTCGTACGATTGCCCTCGGTATTTTTTAAGTCCTAGAAGTTCCATAACATAATCACGAACTAGGTCTCATATTGAGTTCGTCACACCTTACGAGGTTAAATCAGTTAGGATAGATCAATAATCCCTAGCTGATATATCAATTTCCATTAACCTTGATTTTAAATCTAAAGGAGATCACCTTTTGTATTCTTTGTTGAAAGACAAATCAAGTACGACCAGGCGTCTTGTTAGATGCAAGGTAGCGCTAGTCTTCACGAAAGACTATGGAGCAACTCTTAGCTATAAAGGAACTTAACTAAGGGAATCAAGTGCGCACGTTCTTGCGAAAGTCTAGAGACGTAAGAGCATAATGGTAGATGAATTGCTTGAAGGGTTTAATTCAGTCGCAATTATATTCCAATCCAAAGTCTGATATTAGGCTAGCGTCTATATTTGCTTAATATTGTATGTTCAAATCTGGATTAGGTCATGGGTTTTTCTGCTGGATTGCGCTTTCTTCGTTAACAAAACTTGTGGTGTCTTGTTTTGCTTTTTACCTCCTGCATTATATTATCTCTGATCGATATAACTAAAGTATTGCAAGTTTGTACGTTGGTTAAACCTTCGAGTGAGTCCAACTCTTTGAGATCTACAAGAACTTGTTCTTGTTGGGATTCGGTTCTTGAACAAAGAACTTGACTTAGGTTATTACTTGAATATTGATTTGTGTGATCGTTCAAGTAATCTAATCAACTAGGTTAACGAATTTAAAATTTGGTGGTATACTTGGTATGCCCTCCTTTTCATCTTTACTTCCTGCATATTTCCCTTCAACATCTTTACTTTCAGCTCCTTACATTCAACACCTTTACTTCTAGCCATTTACTGCTTTCATTTCCATTTCAACACATTTACTTTCGACACATTTACCGCTTTCATTGAAGATCGGGTACTCACAAGAACTTGTCCACATTTCCCATTCAGTTCTTTTATATTTCAGTCATTTACAACTTTCATTTACAAGCCTTCGTCTTTAGCTTTATTTTCATTATTTTCGATCACAGCAAGAGAAGTTGTGATGTGAGTTCTCTTCATAGGGAAACACACACATGAAAACTCGCCCACAGATCACATAAAAATTTACTTAGCCCGTCTTTAAAAAAAAATAAAAAATCATCAGTCGCTTTCGCATTCATTCATCATATAGAAAAAATAATTTTTTAAAATCGCACCTTTGATTATTTTCATAGTTAGAATCTGCCTCCTAGAAAATGCGCAAAATTGAATAGCTTTCGGGCACGTGTAGCTCTAATTCCAGAGGTAACAACATGCATTTTTTTCCTTTTTCAACGCATCAGTCCCCCGCACAAAAAGGGTACGCAGATCTGCTAACCAATAACATCATCCTACGGACCAATAATAATCGGTATCAAATTCTCTCATAAAGTTACTTCTCCGCAACCCCATCAGAAAATCATAAAATTAGGGAAATTTAACTACGCGGCTAAATTTCTATATGATGTTGGGTGCGAAAGAGAGTTGTTGGGTGCGACCTAACTTCGGTTGTTGGTCACGTGCAAATCCATTAGCTCACACCAATCCTAAGCCTTCATCAATCAAAACCAAAAGCAGGTAGTCGCAGAAAAATCATCAGTCGAATGAACAAGCAATGAACCTCAGCGCAGCTAATGATGTAGTTGCTGGAAATACCATACAACACACCCAAGTATAAAGTAAGTAGATAGGAAGAGAGTAAGAGACATTTGAGACAAGGATTTACATGGTTCGGTCCCTTTAATGGGGTGAGACCTACTCCACGGAGTAGATGGTGTTTCACTTTGTATATGAAGATTACATGAGATGTAGTGGTGGTGAAGGTGAAGAGATAGGATAAGAGAGTATGAGAGAACTTATGGGGTTGGTTGTGTCCTACGGGTTGTGGCATATGGCTTAGGTTCTATCTAACTCAAGGATTTCATTCTCTTTATACAGGAAAGGATGCCTTAGGTTAGTTACATATATGACCTTACTTGAAGGTTCCTAGATATCACATAATATAAAAGGTTTCTAGAAGGTTCCTATGAGTCACATGTTCAAGAGAATTCTTATGAGTCACATGGTTAGATATTCTAGAGAGTTCTTCATATGAGATGGTCCATGTGAAGGCTTGGTGGTGGGGTGTTGGCTCCGGTTGGCGGATGCTGGGGTATTGAGCGGAGGTGTTGCGCTGAGGTGCACTGAGAGGCTACGCTGAGGTGCGCTGGTGAACTGGAGGCGATTCATTTGAGCTTGAGGTTCTTAGGATACATATGTAATATGGTATCCACATTCTGCCCCTTTTTATGAACCTTGGGATGACTGACTGCAGAGATAATATTTATCTTCTAATGCTGCCACGGATGATTCTGACTTGCGTTGGTGTAGATTCGTTCCTTAGTCGGTTGTTGTGGATGGCTCTGACTTGCATTGGTGTGGTTGCGGACCTTTCTTCTTCTCTGCTGACGTGCTGCGCTGGTGCGGTTGTTGTTGATGTTGAAAGCGAACCGGGAGGTGCTTAGGCGGAGCTCTGAGCTACTAAATTTTTTCAAGAGAGGTTAAGATATTGCTATTGGTACGATGGTTTCTCATCAAATGTGGTTAAAATTGATTAAGTGATGGTCT
>JAJJMA010218877.1:85256-122838 GCA_023529015.1 Papaver nudicaule | reverse complement strand
TTTGCATCTTTCTTGAGCATTGGCTAAGTGATTTTCTACATTCTTTTTACTGATGAGAATGTTTTCAATCTCCAAATCGTGTTTTTCCGCAATTTGTTTCTCACGATTTTTTCTCAAAGTAAGAGCAGTTTCTAAACAAGAAATCTTCTCTTTAGAATCTCTGAGTTCTTGAACAGCTACTTCCAATTTCTGGAGTTGTTGTTCTAGGAGTTCTGTCAATGAGCATTCACGAGTGAGTGCATCATTGAGATCACTTAGACTTTGAACATATTTTTCTCCCAGAGATATGTATTCCTCTGTTTGTTCAATCTTGGGATTTCTGGGTGAAGGATCATTCTGAATTACTACAGCATTTGCGAGTTTACCAGAATTTATTCCAATCTGTTGAGAAACAGATGGAGTGGATGTCTTTGGAGTAGACAATCCTATGGACCTTGAGTAGTCAAAGCCTGATCCTTTCATTTTGACGTATTTCACGAACCTCGATAAACAAAGACAGTTACGTCTTTTATGTGTTCACCGGCTCTGATACCAATTGAAAAAGCAGGGGTAGCGAAATACAACCAACTTTTCGTTTGGGCTCGTGAGACTTATGGTCAGATCTGGACGATCTCAAAAATCAATATCCAGATCTTGTGTAACCTGAGTTGTGATCACAAGTGATCAATTCCTACAAAGACAAGTCCTTGTAAATCTTTGTTCAAGATTGGGAATTAACGTCAGGTAAGGAATAACGTACTTCTTGTGTTTGCTTTAATTATATAATCAGAGAATATAATGCGGAAAGTAAAGCACACAAGACACCAAAGATTTTTTTAACGAGGAAACTACAACCTGTAGAAAAACCTCGGGACCTCGTCCAGATTGAACACCGCCCAGTACAAACTGACTACAAACACTAGCCTACTATAAGACTTCGGTCTGGGATGTAGCAGAGACCAACTCCAGCCCTCCAAGCGAATTGGCTACTGCCTACTGTCGCACTCCTTACGTCTCTAGATCCCCCACATATCGTCACGCACTTGATTCCCCTAGATGACGTCCGTTATAGGCCTAGGAGTTGCATTAACCGCTGTTAAAGGCTTGTGTCAACAATTCCGGCTTTGCAACCTAAATTATCAACTGTATGTTTGAATTGTCCTCTATCAGTTTGACATACACAAAGTGACTTCCTTCGGATTTCTCCAGGTCATACGGAAATCTACTTACAAGCGGGGGCTGACAAGTAAACCAAGTAAACTATGACCAACTTGTCTCTACCTCAGTTGTAAAAAGAATCAATTAAGAAACTTATACAACTTGAGCTAACTAGGTCTTACAACACCGAGTGCAGCCGTGCGTTGCTTCCTTTCGAAACCCTGTGTGTAACGTATCAGTTCTTGAATGGCCTTATATCAGAAGAGAAGGACCGTAGAATAGACAAGAACGTGATCAGGTTACCAAGGTTACAGGTTAATCTGATTCCAACCACTAAGGTCTCAATCTCCTACCTGTGCTTCCCATCTCTCAAGAGAAGTCTTTATAGTCGTGGGTAAATCCCGTGAGGAACTGCTTACCTAATAGAGGATGACTATACCACAACAAGCATTCACCGAAGTGAAAAGATTTTACGTTCACTTCCCTAAGGACCTTCACGTATGCTTGATGCTTGCGGTATTCGTCCATAGACACCTCTATTTATAGCACTCAATAAGATAGGTTGCTTTGGAATAAAGCAACTAGTTTCTTGTCCCACAAGTTTAGGAAACCCTAACTTGCAAACCAAGTAACCTAGATTTATCTCAATTGGAAATCTTTTAACATTTATCTGCCAAGTGTTTTGTTAGCTCAAAAACACTTCAAGATAGAGATCCAACAGACCAGAGATAATCTTTATCTTATTGACACATTGAGAACCGTTAGATGGACCACAAAGATATTTCATGATAATCCAAGTCCAACTAAGAGATAAAGGAGTTCAGAGTTTAACCCAAGTGAAATTCTGAAAGAATATTTACAAATCTGGATAACAGCCAAAAGCACCGATTTAGAGGTTTGTGTAGGTACACGAACTTAAATAGCACTTTGGAACTCAGGAGATTTCCAGAGTTTCTGTTTCGCGTACGGTTCACGAACCGTCTGACCTCCAGATTAGGTTTAACTTGGATCCGCTGGAAATTCTAGGCTTAACCAGAACTTAGACGTGTGAGACGCCCTCAGCTGTAATCCACTGGACTCTTGCTCAAGAGTACTCCTTTAGATTCACCCATATCCAACAAGTGATTTGCAAGCAAACCATTGCAATGGAAAAATGGTATCGAATCTATCTCATACATTCTTGTAACCATAGTATTTGCGGGAACAAACACTAGTCATGACACATGGTCATGTATCCAAGAACACGATCTCAATCGCTATTATAACACTACCAAAGTAGCCGACTATTTCGAAAGATAGAGAAAGTAGAATAGAAGAATTTCCATAAAAGTCATACCTCCTACTAACCTTTTGTCGATGAAGAATAATTGATGTCTTCTTTGTCTTCACAGTCTTCGTCTTCAAGGTCTCAACTACTTAGTCTATATCCCAATTCCGAAATCTAAACTCTAGTAGGCTAAATCAAGAATTGTGTTTTGACACCTAAAACTGACAACTAGCTTGACATACCAAGGCTAGTGGGTTTGACCGGACAATGCCCTAATAGAAATGCCAAATAAATATGGGTCCCAACTGAGAATAAGCACCCCTTTTGTGATATTAGCCATCCAATTTGCATAGCAAAGCAAAAGGGTATTACTTAAGAAGAGCATAATAACATGATCAATCAAATCCATAGACAGAATAACAGCAACTCTTGCACTAAAAAATGGTTATAAGCCTCCTAAGCAATCTGAAAAGAACGATGAAGAAAGTTTCTCATTCTAAACTCTAAATACAACAATCTTGGAGATAGTCTACGATGAGCCAATTATCCCCCAACTTCCAGTCTAACTCAAGAACATGCTCTGATTTTTTTTTCCAAAAATACCCATCCAACTCCCTAGACAGGCCTTGGGATAGAAGACAGAGAATATCCTATCTCAAATCAATGGACATGCAAAAGGAAGAAACTGCAAGAAAAGAAATAATCAAGACAATAATGAACCAACTAAAAGCTCAAAATACCAACCAAGCATTTCATCAACTACAAAGAGGAAAATGGAGCTTTAAAATTTCGGAAGAGTTACCAAAAAAAATATCTTCTTTGGGATGTGGAACATAACAATAACATTGTGCATGATGAGATTTTTCCCCATCTAATACTCCTGAAAAGACAAGGATACCGAGTACACCACCAAATCTTTTGCCGGACAACCTAGTAGACAAACTTTGCACAACCTTTCGGTTTTATAGGTTGATTTGTCAAAGTTTGTTTTTGCACTGATTAATTCACACACATCGAGAATTAATACAAGCCTACAAAAAAGAGTTTGTTAACATACACAATGATCTACTTTAATATAAAAGTAAAACATATATATTGTGGAATAAAGTAAATCACACACACAACATTTTGTTAACGAAGAAACTACAATCTTGTAGAAAAACCCCGGGACCTCGTCCATATCAAATGAATACTCTTAAGAATTAATTCACCACATACGCCTACTATCAGACTTCGGTGATGATGGCTAAGACACTACGATCCAAAAATGACAATCACAATGCTTTCTCTCAGTATTCCTGCGCCTCCAATCACATATTGATCCCGCACTTGTAATCCCTTAGAAAACCAGATCTAAGAGTTGCTCCATAGTCTGTCGTGAAGACAATCGCTACCCGACCTCCAATCAGACGACTATATTTCCTTCTGAGACTGTTCGACCAATACGACAAGGAAAAAATCCATAGATCTCGACTTTGGTCTATAACCCAATAACACAGTTATTATAAGTTATTTTTTAAAAATCAAGGATCTTTCGTTTAATATTCTAAACTTCTTAATATTACGACAAAGATATTTCGTTTACAATATTGTAAACTCCTTGTTAGTCCCAGATCCAAATCAAGTCAAATGGATAGCAAATGTGTTATTGAGGCTAATCAATAAAACCAAATCCAAATAAACAAACTTGATTCCACTAGATAAGATATCGGTTGGGCACACGTCCAGGTTGATATAAATCTAGTACAGATTCTACAACTCAATCTTGAGTGGTTTCTATATCAGAAGGGAAAAACCTCAGAATAACCAAGATTGATCTATGTAGATCTATAATGGTCAAAGTTTTATCAATATGATAAAAACTTCTAGGCTTCTTGGTCCCCGTGGAAGCCTACCAAACTCAACTTTTATCAATGAGAGAAGAACTCGAAGATCCTACAAAGTTGACGTTCTAAAAAATGAATTGCTAGAGGGACAAAGCTTGAAGGAGGAAAATTGCCTCCAATCTATAGTGTCCGAGCAAGGTTATCTGAGTCAATGAAATTTCTGAATATTAAATGGCATTTAATTCGGTCATAAATTTCATTTACTCCAAATGTGTAAATGAGAAAATGAAAGTCATTCTCATTTAAAGCGCATTTATTAATTGAGATCCAATTGGATATATTCCTTAGAAGTCCAAGGATCCAATTAGTATTCGGTCCACTGGGAAAAGACCCGAATACTCAAATGGCATAGAAATATCATCATCTCAAATATACTTTCGATGTTAATCCGAATGACAACATAGTTTTGATATGTTGTCGTTAACTTTTCCTAGATTCCTTAAGATAAGAATGGAATTATATCTAGGTGGAAGGAGGATCTTATTCGGTTTTGCTAAACAATATAACATCGTTGCAAGGTTGAATATACTTAGCCTTGTATGTCCAGAAATGAACTAAACATGAAAGCTCTTGTTCATGACCAATACGAACCAAAATCGTACTAATACGAATAATCGTTAAAGCACAGAGTATGATTTGTCGATTAGTTGTTTCACAAATCATTAAACAAAGGTAAAAATGATTTGTGACTCAAGAGATCGATTCTAGACATGGCAGATCGATTTCTACCTTAAGGAATTGAAGATAGATCAATTACTAGAGAAAGAAAGAGAAAGAAATCGATTCCATATAAGTGAAATCTATTTCTTGGATAAGGGGATTGATTCCTTGTAAGGGAGATTGATTTCAACCTATAGGAGATCGATTTTGTTAAGTAGACATCGATTCCTAGCATTGATAATCTCCTTGAATTTGAAGGGAATTTTCAAAAATCTCTACATGTGACAATTGGAATGTACTCAGACTCCCGTGAAGAGAGATTTACCAGATGAATCAAAAGCATCCCAACTCCTCTAAAGCTGTCGAACTTAAAGCAACTTGTGTCAACATTTTGGATGATCTATCAAACTCTCTTGCCCCTAATTAGCGATTGCATAATATCTAAGATTGATCAAGTTTGGAAGGAAGATTTAGTGCAATATATATATTGTTTACGGTTAGTAGACTTCCGTTAATGCTTTAAATGCTCATTGTAAGAAAACCTAACTTTGGTAGTTTTGTCCAATCTGTTGGAGAACCTAGCACTCACTACTCGGATACTGACTAGTATCCATGATACGGCCACCATTACAGAGTTAGCTAGCCCCTAGTATCTTGTATGTCTGCTCATGTAATTTCTGTTTTATTTTGTTAGTTGTGAACACGTGTCCAGTATTGTTGTGGACAGTCTATCTGGAATCTGGATTGTCTGATGTCTACAGTAAAACTTCGATAAATTAATAGCCTCGGGACTGCTAAATTCTAAGTATTAATTTAGGGAATTATTAATTTATCGATAAATTAATAACTTATTAAATTATCGAAACATTTCAATTTAGGATCTCAAAATTTTAAAATAAAATGAGTATAAGTGAATTTTAGAGAATATTTTCTAATTATATTCTATATATATATATATATATAGATATATAGAATTTATATCCTCTAAGATAGAATTTATATTTTCCCATAATATCAAATATCTAGAGATTTTATTTAACATGATATACTATATATATATATGTGTGTGTGTGTATAGTTTGTATAAATGTACAGCAAACGACTTTGGAATCTAATTTTGTATAAATGTGAACAAGAAACAAACAACTTTGGTTTGGAATCTTATTTTAATAAGGAGCCATAAAATGTAACATCATTATTATAATTATTTAACTTAGCGAAGTTATTAATTTATCGGAGATTAATTTATCGAAGTTTTACTGTATAAGTAGTCAATCCCTAGTCATTATTTGTTGTACGGTTATTTTCATTTTATCAGGGTCTGTAATGGTGCTTCCACAGACATCAGACATGGGTTGGGTTGGGTTACTAACCCGGCTAGTTAGAGCCTGTTTGGTTTTTGTTTCTTTATTTTTAGTAATAAAAAATAAAGGGTTTTCTGTGAAAAGCCTTACCCTTTGGACTTGTACTATATGCCTATTTAAAGATATGCCAACCACCTCTTCTTTGCTATTCCATGCCATCCATAGAAGAAATGGGAACCTAAATTGACCACTTCCAACTCTCTAAAAAAAGCCTAGCCTTCCACATAATTCTCAACGATATACAACTGCATCCAAGATTAGTATACCATAAAAATTCTAATTGGGACCAACAATATCTACTATATATTTCAGAACCACCGATCTTTTGTTCTTGTTAGGAAACTAATCAACTAAGTATTTTCTAAGCAAGTACTAAGTTTTCAAATCCATAAAGAGAGAGCGAGAAGAAAAAAGAGACTTAAGAATGGCTTGCAACAAAAAGACAATCGCTATGTGGATGGTTGTTGCGGTTCTCATATTCGCAATGATGGTGGCAGCCGATGAAAATGAAAATGATTATGGAACTATTGGACAGTGTGTTGATGAATGCCTTCCAGAATGCAAGAGACAAATCAGAAGTGCAACTCTTGCAGAATGTAGAGCTGCTTGTTCCAACAAGTGTATCAATAATGATGCTGCTCCCATAGCAGCACTTTTCAGAAATTAATCAGTCTGGAAGTCAATAATCAGTCTGACCATGATCTATCGTTTCATTTATCTCTGCTATATTCATTCATTATGTTGTTTTTACTACTATTCAAGGCAAAGAGTCTTCATATTGATGGCTCGCTCCTCTGAAATTTATATATTTACATGTATGTGATCGTAATCGACATGCAATTCCCGTAAGATTGTCATATAGATGAGTATTTTTTTTGTCTAATTGCTGTGTATTAACAAAATCAAATATAATGACTGCTTACAGATTTTGCACAACAGTACATTTTCTGTGACTGTACGTGGTTTGCAATATAGACAGTTATCCATCCAACCTGGGATGTGATATGAACCCTAGCTAGCAGAAGATCTTGACCAGTCCCCAACAAATCATCATTTCCCCTGTATGTTAGATTTCAGCTCTTACCAATAATCCCCACAAGAGCACACCCCATCAACGAAATGATGGAACCGATAACTGTCCCTCATTGTAATCTCTCGTTTCTCAACTTGGGAAATAAACTTGGTTGCGGAATGACAGTCCCCACACACCCTCAGGTTCTTGATGATCCTCAAAGGAGTCCCAGCTGGTGTACTAATCAAACCAAAAGCTATTGCCAATTTCTCACTGTGTCCACAAAGACTAAACTCCTTTTCATCCTCACCCACATCCTGCAACACAAAATTTGTATCTGGGACGTACCCAATCTTTTTAATATCTGAATACAAACTTTCCATCTTTGCAGAAATGTCATGCATTAATGGATGAGTTGTGTCTCCTACAATAAAGCTGTGAACTGTACGTTTCACCTCAATCCAACTGCAACCAGGGGGTTTGGTTACCCCTCTATCCTTCATCAGCTGCCTAATTCTTGCTGCATCCTCCCATCTTCCTGCCACTGAATATATATTAGCTAAGAGTATGTAATTTCCAGAATTCTGGGGTTCTAAATCAAAAAGATACCCAGCAGCGTACTCCGCGAGCTTAAGGTTAGAATGGATCCTACAAGCACCTAAGAGCGAACCCCATACAGCTGCATTTGGTTCTATTGGCATCTCCTTGAGAAGTTTCATGGTTTCATCAAATTGACCCGCGCGTGCAAGTAGATCTACCATGCAAGCATATTGCTCAACCGCAGGTTCAATTTTGTACTCAGATTTCATCATCTCGAAATACTCCCACCCTTCATCAATCAATCCGGAGTGACTACAAGCAGATAATAAATTTGTAAAGGTAAAATGGTTAGGTATCAAATCTGTGGCTCTTAGTCGGAGGAACACATTTACAGCGTCCATTCCAAAACCATGCATTCCGTAACATGAAATCAATGTGTTCCATGAAACTAGATCTCTTTGAGGCATCATATTGAATATTTTTCGAGCTTTTCTGATCTCCCCACACCGCCCATACATGTCGATAAGAGAATTCCATATGAAGTTACATGTGTCAAGGCCATGCCTCAGAATATATTGATGAATTTCTTTGCCTTGCCTTAATGCTGCTAATCTGGCACAAGCTGGGAGAGCTGAGACCATAGTAACCGTGTCGGGTTCCACATTACTTAACTTCATATCTGTCAGCAAATTCAGCGCATTAATCCCTTGCCCACCTTGAGCACAAGCAGCAACAATTGAGTTCCAAATTACTACATCTCTAGTGGAGAGCTCTTTGAACACTGAAAGGCCAAGTCTTAACTGACCACAACCTGAATACATAGATATAAGAGCGCTTCCCACTCCTGTAGACAACTCCATCTGGTTTCTTATGACAAAGCCGTGAATATCTTTCCCTGACTTCAAATCATTGGTTAAAGCACAAGCTGCAAGAGCCCCTGATATAGTAATCGTGTTAGGGTATATATCTGTTTGACGCATTTTATAAAAGAATTCAAGAGCTGTCTTCCCGTCCCTGCTCTGTGTATAACCTGTTGAATCACGATGCAATTAGCTGTTAGGCTTCTGTTTTCATGTTAAAAATTAGTGTATCTACTAACTAGGACCAAGATATGATACCAAACTACACAAATAAAAAATTTACTGCTAGATCTTCTTAAAGACGTGGTAGAATGAAGTTCTATAAAATGCATAAAAGATTGAGCTCTCTGCAGAGGAATACATGCGTTATTTACTAGTATAAAACTCTGAACTATTTTTTTGCAAATAAAATATTCATCACCTGTGACCAACCCATTCCATGTAATAATATCTGGTTTAACTCCCTGCATCTTCATCACATCAAGAAGTTCAAGTGCTTCCTCGCGACAACCTCTCAGTGCATAACCAGCAAGCATGGCATTCCAAGATACCAAATCTTTTTGTTTGATTAAATCAAAATTCCGACGTGCAACCTCTGGATTTCGGCATTTAGCATAAAAGTCTACCAATGAATTGCCAACAAGAACATCCAAGTCTAGTCTCTCGGCCTTTATACAATATCCATGGATCTCCTTCCCATGTCGAAGTAAAGTCAAATTTGTACAAGCTGAAATAACGCTGGCAATGGTAATCGAATTTGGTTTCACTCTTTCAATCACCATTTTCCTGAACACATCCAACGCTTGCAATGAACAACCGTTCTGCTCATTCCCTGCTATCAACGCTGTCCACGATACAACATTAGGCTTAAGATTTTGTGAACCACTCATCTCAAATAAACAATTTGAAGCCTCCTCAAATTGCCCATTCTGAGCATACCCAGTAAGAATCGAATTCCAAGTAATTCGATCGGGTTTGACACCAGCTGATTTCATACTCTCAAAGTGGTATAAAGCTTGCTCGAAATCACCCATGGAAGCATAAGCAGAAACCATCATATTCCATGTTACAACATCCTTGAATTGCATCTTATCGAACATTCGTTTAGCAATATCCATCTTACCACATTTTATAAACATATCAAGAATAGATTTCTTCACAAAAGGGTTTCCTTCAAACCCAATACTCAACATATAATCATAAACCTCTTTCCCTATCTCATAATTCTTTAACTCAGAACAAGCTTTATAAATTTTCGGAAACACAAAATGATCTGGTCTAACTCCTTCTTCAATCATTAAGTAAAATAACTTAATAGTCTCTTCATAATCACCTAATCCACAATACAACCCAATTATAGAAGTCCAACTAAACACATTTCTCTGTGACATATTATTAAACAACTGGCGAGCTGAATCAATATAACCTAACTTACAATACAATTCTAACAACTGACAACTAAGAAATGAACATAATTCAACACCAGATACAACCAAACGACCATGAATTTGAAGACCCAGTTCTAGATAATCTAATTTCCGACAGTTTTGAAGTATTAAAGCGTAGTTTTCAGTACACTGATCATTATGTGGATGAGTTTTATCTTCTAAAGAGTGTAGCAAACCATCAATATGTTTGTTAGTAGTAAGTGAACTAATACAGAGTGCTTCCTTGGTGTACCACACACTATCATCAAAAGTTTGATGGGTTTCCGTTTTCGCCTTCTCCACTTTTTTGACTTTTGAGAAATCTGTGAGAGTGGAAGATGCTGATAGTTGCCGTTTTTTTCTGTTTGGATGAAGAAAAGAAGAAGAAGAATGAGAATGATGAGGAGATGAAGCAACTATCATCATTATGATGAGGTTGTTGGAATGAGAAAGAGAGATAGTTGACATTATCTTTTCTGGGTTTCATAATTTGAATTGAAGTTCATCAGTTGTTTTGAGAATGGAATTTTGGTGTGTGGGAAACTGAAAATTGTGGTTTATAATGAAAGTTGAGAGATAAAATAATTTTATATAGTGTGAAAAAAATAATAAACGAGGAAGATTAAATTGTAGTAAAATACTTACAAAAGAAACGCCGCTGCCGGGGATCGAACCCGGGTCACCCGGGTGACAGGCGGGAATACTTACCACTATACTACAACGACTTTGTTGTCCACTAATACATCGTGATCAATAATATAAAGAAAGAAATTTAACCTCACACTAGGCAGGCCAGATCCACTTGGTACGCTCCTGTGGAATCTGGTCCTCCACCCCATTAGCACGGTTGTCCTTCTTGCAGTATTGAAGTCAATGGTGATGCTACACTCGTCAGCACCAAATTCATAGTTGGTGCCGCTGCAGCAGTTATAAGATGTCTGACAATGTCCTGAGTAGGCATTTTGTCTTGTTTTCCCATATTTGGGCATTTTCGATCTAGGATAGCACATGAAGAAAGTTGTTATGCCCATCAAGAACATTGTCAGGACTCAAAAGGATTGACGTTTTAGGTACATCCTGATGGTTAGTTGTGGTGCCGAGTTTTGGGCAATCTTCCACAGTTCTGATTGTTCGACACTGGTTAACTAACTGAAGAAATTTGAAAGAATAAACTTCCCTTGCTAATTCTATGAGAAAGGATTGTTCTTCATTATATTGACAAAATGGTACTCAACTCCCGCGAAGAAAAATCAAAAGCTTCTGCAAAGGAGAACAACTCCTTGTGTTACCTTTAATTAGCTCTCTCTTGCTCTATCAAATGATTTGCATCTAAAAGAAAACCCTCCACCAAAAAATAGATAAGAAAATTGCATGTATGTGGCTACTAACAATCCTAGTGTTAGTTTGTTTGTTATTTACAATAGCCAGAGTGACATATATGACTTGCCTTCGTGCGAAGATAAGCAGAGCATTAACAGAGCGATCAGTGAATTTTCTACAGATATGCAAGACAAAAGATGATATGACCTTCTTTTCTAGTCACCACAGGCGATCAAGTGTATCATCAATCCATGAACTTGAAAATCCCTGTTCCAAACAGAATTATGTTTACTATGACATCCAATTTAACTTACACCAGTGAAAATTTACTGATTTCTATTGAGCTTTTACTCATCAACAAGTTATTCAAATACATAGTTACTCGTTGTGTGAATGCATATTATATACAATATAAGAAGAGCACGTTACCGTTTGAAGTCGGTACATCTCAGACTGCCACCAGATATCATCAGACTCATCAACATCCTATGAAAGGAACAATCAAATAGTTAAGCATCTACCTCTAGCAGCGCCAAAAGAAGTGCCATATAAATGCACCAACTATTCGAGGCAACTAGCTGTCAAGATCCAAAGACACAAAATAGCAACCTAAATACACATATGACATACCCAGTCAAATTTATTGACCTTAGCTGAATCTGCCTCATCATCCATCTGAAAATACAAACATCATTACTCAGATTATTCGCCGTTGGAGTGACAAAACAAGTCATTCACTAATAGTAACGCAAGGCAAGCAGAATACCTGAAGATTTTTTTTTCAGGAATCACACTAATACTGAATTATTACTGGCAGGTTATTTTCAATGACTACATTATGGCTTTCAGTGACGGACGACGGTGTTTGACATTGATATTAATTAGAAAAAAACAAATTAACAATAGGAAGAATCTCTGAATAGTGGCATTGCGAAAATTGTTGCTTGCGAAATTTCACATCCAAGTAAATGAAGTATTGCCACAAAAAAAATCCATGGTGAAAGAGAATTAAGAGAAGAGAAGAAACACGAGCAATGTGCCCTTACTTACAACCCAGTCAAAAAAGGCCACAATTTTAAATTTTCGACTAACATCTATACAACCATGTCCTAAACATAAGTATGACGAATAATTGCATGTACTTGAGGGCAGAATAAGCGCATTTAAAAAAGCACAGCATACTTGATATCCTCCGTCCGAGTCACACATAACATGCCAACATATAAATCGTGCAAGATGTATGTTAACACTAATCAAGTTCATGGAAATGTGAACATTCAAATCAAACCAAGTAGGATAATGGCTCTCATTACCAGCGGTTCAATCTGGACCTCTTTGAGTAAGATATTCTCATAAGCTGAATTCACCTTTTCAGCTTCAAGGACAAAGGGGCTTCTTTCCTAGGAAAACCACAACCAAATTAAACACAAAAAAAAAAAAAATGAAAAATTTGAGTAAACACCTTCTCAAAAATCTTATCACCTTATCTGACATACACTTCCATTTCTCAAACCCATTTCGATCAACATGGATAAAGTTACCCTTTTGTAAGCTTTCCCTACATAATTGCAAATTCATCATATTAGCTTACCCAATTTTACCATTTCACAGTTATTTTGTGCATAAAAAACAACAAATTGAAGAAAAATGAAAAGAAATAAATATACATGAAGAAGCAAAAAGCTGATCTTGGTTGGTCAGAGAAACTCTTTTCCCCATTGTTACTTCCATCTTCACATTTCAATGCCTTTCTTTGATCATCCCCACTAAACGACTCACATCTTTGTTTCCCTCCTTTTCTTGCTTGTTTAAGCTTCTTACACTCATGCATATCATAGATGGCAATTGCAACTGAAACCCCACATAAATCACTACAAAACAAAAAATTAAAGTTGAGGGTTTTAGATATTGCAATCCAAATAAAGCAAGAAAAAAATCCCTAAATGGGTTAAAATCATTGATTCATTGGTTTCTAGACAAACCATTTAAGGAAGGCACTTCCGTCAGGAGCACGGCGTAAAGGGAAAACCCTTTTCCTGTTTCTAACTAGATTCGCCATCAAACCTGAAAGTAGAACTTCATTCAAAACGACTGGCCACCGAAAGTCTGATGCTTTTCTGCCTTTTTCACCTTACTCGCCCTTTCAATCTACAGCTTTTCAGTTCCTCTCTCTATTTTTCGGGACATATAACTGCGAGGGAAAACTTTGGCGG
Organism: Papaver nudicaule; assembly: GCA_023529015.1. Lineage (NCBI taxonomy): Eukaryota > Viridiplantae > Streptophyta > Magnoliopsida > Ranunculales > Papaveraceae > Papaver > Papaver nudicaule. Next base: position 109,152 of record JAJJMA010218877.1, on the reverse strand, counting down.
GAAAAGGGGAATAAAAAACGCCTTTTCTTCCGGCTGCAGAACCGAAATAAACACCGTACATCTTTTTCGGCTTTTTTATTTTCGGATCTTGGTTGATTGACACGTGGGTGTATAGACACACCAAAGCAAGTGCGTTCAGTAGTGGGTCTGAAGACTCTATAGTTCCAGGCCTTGGTGCCACACCCCAAATACTTCCAGCAATTCTTTGCTAATGCTAGTTTGCTTGTGATAAAAAAAAAATAAATAAATAAATAAATAAAAATAAAAAAAAATAAAAGATGCATCTAAAATTTATTAAACTTTTAACCAGTTGAAAAGTAGAACCATAAAACCACAAAATGAAAATCTATTAGATTACATTACAGAAAATCAGCATTTGTGTATGATACAATTTCTCTTTCAAGAACCCCATAACAACCAAATTGATACCCAATGTCACAAGCACTTAATAATTTGTCAATGGTATCAAGGAGATTGAAACATCAAAAATATTAGCTGGTCGGAATGAAAAGAGGTCCTCTCCGCAGGAGATACATTTGTACCACATCAAAATGATTTCTGGCTGCAAGACTTGGTTGAGAGAACTGATGATCATCTTTAAGGTGTCTGAGAAGTGAACTTTATATACGATTGTTGCATGTACATCCCTGATTAAATTTAATCCTTAAATGTCGAGTTCGTCTACCTTGATCTTGCGTGCAGACTCTTGAATGAGTTGCTTTCGCACATCCACCTGGTATACAGATTAAAGACATGAGCATTGCCATATGCGCGCGCAACTTAAGAGATGTATGAACATGCAGAAACATTGGACATAAACTAGTCTAAAGCTTACAATGGAAGAATTCCAGTGGTGAAGATGGGTATACATTATAAGAAAAAATACACCTAATTAGCCCAGGTTCAGAACCTGTTTCGTGGTTCAGGTTAGAATTAAAACCAGTTTAACTTACCGAGGCACCCATGAGAGAGGAAAACACCATATTGGCTTCAGCAGCATCTTCAACTACCATTCGCTTGAGTACCCTTCTTTCGGGATCCATTGTTGTTTCCCACAATTGTAGGGGCATCATCTCACCCAAACCTTTTATGCATGCAAAACAGAAACTTAACAGGTCTTTCATATTGAAAATATAAGAAAAGATGAATTTATAAATTAAATACAAATTTTTAGGATGACAAAAATGAAGACAAGATGCTGATTCTCCAGAGAGAACTACCACCCCAAGGAGAGAGGCTACATGGGATACATCTAAGAGTGCCAAAAAAACATATTTAGAGTGCTCGTAAAACCAATTGATGCTTCGAAAGGACATATGAGTGCTTATGATGTAAATTGTGGGGGGACTTGATACAGGTATGATACATATACACAAGGATCAAACAAACCAAAATTATGAAGCCAAGAGGTGTATTATGTGTATCCATGGTGCATGTATTCCGCTTAGATTGATAAATAGGTATCCTACATTTGACTTTCTTATCACTGAGACATGCCAGGTTAACTAGATGTGAATTGTGATGTGCATTTACTTTCTTATAATTAAATTGCAATAACTGCAAAAGCAACAATTAAAACACAAGGTAAGTTCCTTGATACTATCCGATTGTACCTTTGAACCTCTGGATGTTATATGAAGCATTCGAGGGGAAAGTACTCTGAATACGCTCAAGCTCTTCTTTATCATAGCAATAGTGCGCTTGCTTACCCCGTTCGACCTGGCATTACAGAAGTAAATAGAAAATGTGAGGTTTTAAACAGGCAACGTAAATGCAAATATAGCCCATACATACAAGTAAACAGAATAAGGTGTCACCTTATACAGTGGTGGAACGCCCACATAAATGCAACCTTCGTCAAATAGCGCTTTCTGTTCATGAGAAGAATCCATCACCCATGTGAAATTCAAACACCCAATTCAAGAAGAGGACACAGTATCTTACCTGGTATCTGTAGAAGAATGTCAACAGAAGAGTTCGGATGTGAGCACCGTCAACGTCAGCATCGGTTAGAATAATGATTTTATGATACCGGAGCGCCTCTTTTTTGAAATCCTCTCCCTGAGTGTGGTAATAACCAATTAGCAACAAAATTATTTTAAAACCTAAATGATGCTCACAACAACTTGATTACAACAAATAGGTAATAAATAACCTTCACTCCAAGTCCAAGCCCAAGAATCAGATTTTGAATTTCTTGATTCTTGTACATAGCTGCTTCATCCCTCCGCTCAATATTAAGAATTTTACCCCTCAAAGGAAGAATAGCCTACAACCGAGTGAATTTTAGATATCCTTAAATTTGTCAAGAAGCATGAAGTTAATAGATACTCTTACAGGTGTTTAACAAAATTTGAAATCAAGTATTAGCATAAAATTATATGACTTATGAGGGGAGATGCTAAAGGTTCACCTGAAAACGCCTGTCACGACCTTGTTTTGCACTACCACCAGCTGAATCTCCTTCAACTATAAATATTTCTGCAATTACAGTGTGAGACCTATTAGCTTAATGATGCCATTGTCATATTTTGGAAATCCCACAATCCATGAGAGAGAACTATAGCATGCTACTATGTTGGTCAAAATTAAGTAACACAGTGTGTAAGATAATCGAGAATATATATCAACTACTTCTGCAACCAGTTCAACAGATTCAAGTAATAGGTGAAAGGGCTTCCGTCCTCCAAATCATTCTAGTTAGGATGAGTTAATAAGTACATATCTTCGAAAGAAAAAAGGAAATTTTGTAATATAAGAAGCAAACAACTACACAAAGAAACATGAAAATTTCCTTCACAACAAGCTTACACAGTTAGTAAGTTACTTTACCCAAAATTGACCTCGTAACCACTAAATCAGACATTATGCACTTGAAGCCCAAGTTACGAATAGTAGAATAAACGAGAGTGGCAGTATAACTTACCAGCTTCTGCAGGATCAGTAGCTGAGCAATCAGCTAGTTTACCAGGAAGGGAAGAAGACCTCAAGACACTTTTTGACCTCACCAATTCACGTGCCCTCTTAGCCGCCAAAGCTGCCTAAATAAGAATCCAACATTAAAGATCAAATTTGGTTGAATAGGTAAAGAAGAAGATATAGCCAAGACAACAAGCCGCAGTGATCCCAAAAGGACTGACATGACAAGTGAACTTTAAATAATGTCCCCAGATGCAAGAAGTCATCAACATTAGTAATCGACGTGAACGAAACATGGTAATAAATCAGGAACTGTATAGCTTCATCATTTTGCGAAAATTCAACCACCAAAATAAAAAGAAATGCAATTTCTGAGTGCGTACAGTATCTTTCAGATCTGTACGTGTAGATTTTTTTTCGTTGATTGAATCTGTTTTGATATTCAGTGAAATGTTGGGCTTAAAAATTAGACTCAGACTTGAAAATCAACTCACTATGGACACAACTTGAAAATCAAAATAAGACATAAATCGAAGTAAATTTATAAGAGAGATACCTTGAGAGCATTTAGAGATTTGGAGAGTATAGAATCTAGTACATCAGGATGCAACTCTAAGTACTCTGAAAGATACTCCTGGACAGATTGGTCAACCACTTTTCGCACCTCTGGATTTCCCAACCTTGTCTGTCAAATACAAAGTAGAATGGGTAATAGAGTAAGATCTAAGAACCTCAAGCCGACACAAAATCAACCAGTCCTTCGAAAAACCTATCACCCTGCGCAATAATCAATCGAAATAACATTGAAACGATCAGAAACCTTAGTTTGTCCTTCGAACTCTGGATTTGGGACTTTGACAGATACAACACATGTTAATCCCTCCCTTACATGTTCGCCACTTAAACTGATATCTTTCTCCTGAGATAAAAAACAAATCAAGGGGTTGGAAGAAAGTAATACAAGAAAATACTTTAACCGTCATCTAACAGCAGATTCTCCTGTAGGCTTGCTCAGCATATAGTTACTTTATAAATGTCACTGAACTGAAGATCAATCTAACGACAAATGATATAGTAAAGATAAAGAAATTTATATGTTTGATTGTATATACCCACCTTGATGACTTTTGACGTCTTCGCCAGATTATTAAGCGTTTTTGTTATTGCAGCCTTCACGCCTTCAATATGAGTACCTCCATCAACTGTCCGTATGCTATTAGCATATCCCAGCAATGTATCTGAATATCCATCTGAACACCTGATTGAAATAGATACTCAAATTACAGTTTATAAATGCTGCCACAAACATGAAGCAACAGACCAAATGTATGTGAGGTGTATTATATAATCATTATAGATGGGGTTATCTTATCTGTGTCATCTACCCAAAACAAAACAAAAAAAGTGGAAATTTTGGTAATGTATATAATGACGGGAGACTGAACCATCCACCCCTAATAGTCCAGTTGGCAAAGGGAGGATGATACTGCATCTTACTACTCCTTGAAGAATCTCGAGCTTGAAACCTCTTGCTACGATTCCACTTAGTGATGGGAGATCGAACCATATTTCCCAAAACCGTGACTGATGGTTTACGTCAAATCAATCCCAATTTTTATAGGCTAGGGTACAAGTGGCCAAGAGCACTCCAGTCAGAAAAGGGAGGACACATGAGCATCGCATAAGACCGCGTTTCATGCTCCAGAGGTGTCATGTGAAGTCCCACTTTCACAGAGTTCAGGATTCCCTGGATTGATAAAGATCTAATGCCCATTCGAAGTGTTTCTTAAAGCATGTGCTTCATTAGAAAATTTGCTGGGGTGGAGAATGAATGTAGATGATAAGTAGATCAGTGTAGACAAGCATAAAGGATAATCAGATTTTTACCATTCAAGAGCAACGTCAACAGTGATCCCGTTTATCTGTTTTCTGAATCCAACAGTTTCATGGAGCGGGCTCTGGATCAGAAAACAGTCAATAAATCCTCTATGAAAAATGAAAGAAACTGCGCTACTTGAACACCAATTCACAAGGAATATAATAAAGGTGCGTATATTTATATTATGCGTATATTTATATTATGAACTAGAGTGTAATAAAAGGGTAGAGTCGATGGTCAGCCTAGATTTTACTCAATGCTTTTATACACGAATAGCTAACAGGGGCTTTTGATTAGATTAGATGTTTGATACATCCTTACAAGGTACATCAAACAGCACTCCCAATTTTATACTATTAAATAGCCATACCTAAGGCTATACTCAATTTACAATATTTAAGGAAACTACTGAACATACCTTATCGGTATTCAGCCATCTAACATATTCAATCAATCCACCAGCATAGCAGTACTCATTGTGTTCTGCCTTCTCTGGATCTATATCCTCCTTCCGCAAAGCAATTGTTAGCTGTGGAAATGAAGGTCAAAAAAATCTGAATGGAGTAATGGGGGGAAATACAAAGATACTGCTATACTATACACTAAAACAGCAGAACCCTTTTGCACCAAAAAAAGAAGTGCTATAAAGGAAGTATGATTAAAAAACAAAAACAAAAAACAAAACAACTCGTCGTAATTTGCAGTAAGATGTAAACTGTTTTACATGGGACTGAAAAATACCTCAGGGTTGAGGAAAGCAAGCTCCCTTACTCTGCTAGCTATTGTCTTGTAATCAAACTCTATTGAAGTCGTAAAAACTGCAACAATATTGTTATCAAACTATTAATTCAAGCAAATACGGAAACAAACTAATTCAACTATGCAGCGAGATAAAGCATGACCTTCTTTATCAGGCCAAAATCTGATGCATGTTCCTTGACGAGAACCCATTTCAGCAGGGAGTTCATGACAAGATAGATTTGTCACTGGCTTTCCACGGGAGTAGGTTTGCTTGTATTCCATACCATCTCGCCATACAGTAACTTCTAACGCCTTTAAGTAAAACAAGAACACATTACAAGACAGATAACCTATAGAGTTAACAATTATTATTTCCATTTCCCAATTCGTAACTTACATATAAAAAAATAAACAGTGTAAACATTTTCTTATTTTTAATTTAGACACGAAACAGGTTGGATCTACATTAAGCTTTTCTCTTCGTGATAACCAACAAAACTAGTTACAGCACAGGATCTGTACATTTGCATTTGTGTAACAGCATAAAGAAAAACAGGCATTGAAATCAACATATGTTGAAAATTTGTATTTCTAAAGGAAAAAAGAAAAAAGAAAAATAAATAATACATTCTTTTACAGACGAATGTAAATAATAATTATCAAAAGATAAAATTACATTAGAAGAAAGCACACACCTCGGATAATGCATTAACAACCGATAGACCCACTCCATGTAGCCCTCCAGATACGCTGTAACCACTACTTGCACCACCAAATTTCCCCCCTGCATGTAAGACCTGCAAAATTTTGGATCAATTGAATCACCACTTTCACAGATAGCGGTTGAAATGCAACTTCTAAAGACCTATGCTACACAACACAGCGTTCGCGAGATTGTAAATGACTAAGTAAGTAGGCATGCTTTGGCTAAATTTTCATACTATACGGTATAAATTTTCATGCTCACAGAAGTTCTAGTTTTCATCACATCTTCGCTGATAATCTAACTTTCTTTATAGGTAGGATTTCAGTAATTGTAGATTACATACAAATGTTACTTATTGATGAGAAGTGAGAACCATCGCTCTATAATGTGTCATGCCACAATATGCCATTTTATACGATGATTTAAGAAAATGCTCAAAATAATTATGAGTAATAATCTATACCGTCAAAACAGTCTCTAATGCAGATTTCTTGGTGGCTGGATGAAAGTCTGTTGGTATCTGCAAGAAAGGACATGTGAGCCAGGGAAGAAAAAAAACATTAAACGTTGGAAAGCAACAGAGTTGAAGAGAGCAACAAAGATTCATACCCCACGACCATTGTCAGTGATGCTCACAGAATTATCTGCTAGTAAGACAACATCTATCTTGGACGCAAATCCTGCCTGAGCTTCATCTACACCATTGTCTAATATTTCATAAACCTGGAGGAAAACATGAGCACCAAATATTAGCAAAAGCTAAAACAAGTCTAATTAAACAGAGAAAAAGGATGACATACCAAATGGTGCAATCCACGAAGCCCGGTGCTTCCTATGTACATTCCTGGTCTTTTCCTGACAGGGTCTAAGCCTTCCAATACCTGAATAAAAATTAAATGAACAACGATAACGTCCAGAAAGTAGGATTACGAAGTTAAACCAAGACCACATTATATAGCGCAGCGAATTGTAGAATGTAATCAACTAATTGTTCGCTAACTTAAACAACACATGGTATATGTAGTTAAACAAATTGTGTATTACTTCATACATTCTATCATCCTTGAGAAAGTCTAAGCCCCCAAATCAAGAAGAAAACAAGTTAATATTGTCATGGCCCTAAAATCTAGGGCATGTCACAAACAGCCCAGCCTATCTGGTGCAGCGCATGAGCAATTTCATATCACAAACACAAAACCTCAAGCCTAAACAGTTCGACAATAACCTAAAAATCTAAAATGGATAACGATTTCAAGGAAAGTAAAATTGAACTTGCCTGAATCTGTTCGGAACCATAAGCTTTGGAACCTGAACTCTCATGCTTTTCTGCTTCAGTGGCTGTAGGTGTAGACATGAAAGCTCTAGTAGAAACAGCAGCATTTCTAACCAAAATCCCCCTTGAAACCACTCCGCCGCTGCATAAACTCGCCCTGAAACAAATGACCGGAATGAAAATTTTGATTTGTAACTCGGACGACATGAATAGAAAGAGATAAGGAGAGTGTGATACCTGTTTTTAGATAGGAGTGGTGAACGAGAGATATTGCAGGAGGAAGATGATGAAAGGAAACGGCACCGAGAACGAAGAGATGCAGAGATTAGAAATCGAAGAGCGAACGGACGAGGCTTCAGGAGCACCATCAGAACTAGGGTTTCGCTTTCCTCTGTTAGTGTTGTTTTCTTATTTTTGCAGATAAACCTCTCACTATCCAATACTCCCTTCCCTCTAAAACCCTCTTCAGACACGCAACTAGGAGACACGTATAAAGAAATGGGGGACTATCCACAAACCCAGAAACAAATTATGTACTAGGGGCATTTTCTATGGAAGCATACAAATGTGCCTTGCAAGGTGGACGGGCAAACACGGCCAGTGTAGCCCTACGGTGAAATGAATTGAAAGACAAATTATTAACTAAACGGCAAATGTAGTGTTTTCTTTTCAATAAAAAACGGAAATTGTCCTCCCTTGGCTCAAATAGGGGAGGATTGACAAGACCCGATTTATTTCAGGACTCCTGGTGAAGTCATTGATTAGGTTGATTAAGTTTGATCATATGTTACAAATGAAAGAAAATGCTAGTCGGAATAACATTGTCAAATCAGTTAATCAGATTAAAGCTTTGAAATTATAATAAGTTTTTGACTTTTTTGAATCTCTCTTCTTTGACTCTGGCATACATCCAAATCAGCAATTTTCTGAAACACTCTGGAATTCAAGGGTGTGTCCACTTAGCTTGATTGCCTACTAGAAAGCAACACCCACCCGATTAATCTGTAATTGCTCTATTGTAGCCCATCCAGAAGATTCTCGTATAGCCTCTCGGAATATACCTGCATCATCAGTTAGAGTTAAGAATAAGGCACAATCACTACGGTAACATGGATAAAAATATTTATTGTGTAACTCATGAATTCTAGTTTTCTCACTCTAGTTATGGTGTTAATTAGGTTTGAATTTTCATGGGATCATAGTATAGGGATTGGTTAAGATCATGTAATTGATAAATTTGATAACGTTGTTGGCAATTACCTAACTGTTCAGATCTTTCTTGCTCAAAGCCTTGGTACATCTAGCTTTCCAATGTGCCAAGTAATGGTACTGCGTAGCTCAACTATTCCCATACTTATACCATCCCTCTTCTTAAAGATATATTATATATTTTGCAATCTAACAACAAAGATCAGTTTCGATGGAGGATATGTAGAGCAATTCGTTCTTTATAGAGGTGTGCAACTGGTTAGAAAAAAAAAAGTAGAAGAGGGTGAATGCTTGGCAGCAATCAACTTCTTGGGTAGGAATAAAGCTCCATGACCTGATGTCTTTCCCATCAATTTTTATCTTCTTTGGGATGTTATCAAATTAGTTTTTTCTCAACGTGTTCAGGGATTTACGAGATAAAAGTTACTGGGATTAGAGATTCAAAAATACATTACTTGTTTTGATTCCTGAAAAAGACTATTGAGGAGATTAAGGTTAATGCCTATAAGCCTTGTCCACATGCCTTATAACATTCTCTCGAAAAATTTGGCTGAAAGATTCAAAACTACATTGGATACCGTCATCTCTCATCAACAATCAGCTCTTATCAAGAAAAGACAGATCTTATATGGAGTTCTTATTGTTAATGAGCTGGTTGCCTCTAGACTCAGAAGCGGCAAGCCTGGATTGTTGTGCAAGGTTGATTTTGAGAAAGCTTTCGACAATGTTAATTTGGATTTCTTGGATGATATATTGAAGTTGATGAGGGTATGGGGACAAGTGAAGAAGTTGGATAAGATGTGTATAATTTTTTTTTAAAATTGTCTTAATCAACGGAAGTGTGTCATGTTATTTTACTAGCTTTGATGGCGTAATACAAGGAGATCCAATCTCCCCTTTCTTATTCTTATTGGTAGGAAAGCTCTTACATTTATGATTAAGCAGGCTCAACAGCATGGGCTTGTTTCGGTTGTTCAAGTTCATTCTAATGGTATGTTTACTAGTCATCTGCAATTTGCAGATGACACTCTCGTCTTCCTAGATGTTGACATTGAACAGGTGAAAAACCTTAGGTTATTTCTTATTTCCTTTTAATTATATACTCTCTTTTAATTAGGTTTGCCAAAAGTCAGATCTTCGGGTGGGTTTTGATGGAGATTTGAATCAATTTTATTATATTTTTGGTTGTTATAATGTGTTCAAACTCACTACTTATCTGGGATTTCCATTAGGTGACAGAAGTGGGGGGTGGCTAAGTGGGACAATATCATTGATAAATTCAACTCTAAGCTCGTTGGTTGGAAGAAAAAAAACTCTTCTTGAGAGAGCGGGTAACTTAACTCTTATAAACAATGTTCTAGCAAGTCTCCCTGTCTACTATATGTCCTTATTCGATATCCCTATTTCAGTTTGTAAGAAATTAGAAAAGTTAATGAGTTCTTTGGCATGACAAGCAAGGAAGAAAAAAATCCATCTTCTTAAGTGGAGTGCTAGCTCTTTGTAGAAAGAAAAAAGATAGTGGATTTGGTGTAAAATCTTGAAAAAGATTCATCAAGCTTTGCTTTGTAAGTGCTCTTGGAGATATGCCATTGAGGAAAATGCTTTATGGAGGGTTGTCATCACTGAAAAGTATGGGGGCTGGTGCGGTTAAGTGGTTTGCTAATTTTCCTAGGTGCTCTTATGACAAGTCGGTTTAGAGGGCTATTACGAAGTGCAATACCTATTAAGAAACATGTGAAGTTTAAAGTTAACAATGGGGTTACAATGAGATTTTGTATGATAACTGGATTTATGATTCTCTTATTAAGGATTTTTATCCTCATTTGTATGTTGTTTCTAGAGGGAAAACTCTAAGATGGTTGACATAAGAGTTATTTCAGATGTGGGTGTAGTCTGGCACTTGAGAATACCAAAGAGATTAAATACTTCAGCCAATTCTGAGATGATTATGCTCATGTCTGATCTTGCCTCTTTATCTTTTACCTTTGATCTGAAAGATGAATTACAGTGGACATTGACTTCGAGTAAGATATTTTCTGCTAAATCTCTTAATAACATATTAATCTCTTCGGAAAGTTTTGTTGTTGCACCTGACATCTTCAACTATATCTGGAATAAAAAATATCCCACAAAGATTGTGTTCTTTTTGTGGTCAATGTTCATGGTAAGTTTCCTACAAGGGATATGTTAAGAAGGCGTGGTATTGATGTCTGTTAACACATAATCTTCGATGGACACGCGGCCCAATCAGGAAGCCTGGGGCATGATAATAAGAAGAAGACAAAGCATAGACAAAACCATCCCCCAAAATGCCTTATCTCGTCACGAGGCATGATCAAAATAGAAGGCCAGGATGAGCCTAGCTTTGGTAGGCACATGCATGGCAGACGCATGTAGCAGTAATCACATCAACACTTTATACTTCGACAGAGGAGCAAAGACACGTGTTGACCAGCAAGCGAGCAACGAAACGACATAAAGCAACCGAAGAGATAGACGCTGGGGCATCAAAGATACAAAGGAATTATCATAGCAAAGATAAACCCCATTAAGAGGTGTCATCCTGGGAGTGGACGACGAAGGCGGTCAAGCAGTCAACGAAGATCATCAAAAAATATAAGAAGCCATAGGTATTAAAGATGATCCTATCACCAAACTACTATAAATACCCCTCTCAACTACTGAATGAGAGTCGTACAATCTTAGCTAAAAAGGGCTTGTATAGTTTCACTCAATCAATTATAGAAAGAAAACTATCTTAGTTCTCATAAACACCATTGTAACCCACTCCAAAGTAATAAGATCAAACAGTTTGTTACTGATAGGTGCTCAAAACACCAATTCAAGCGTACCTAAAATATACACTTTAGTCGGCTAAAGTCTCATACATTCTTTATTTTACGTCGTTTTCTATTTTGCAGGTACTTTGAAGTTTAATTATATAAAATGAAGCAAATAACAACTTGACTCATCACTTGGCAACTCTCGAAGTCGATGGTTTCGAATACAAGAAGAGTATAAGGTTCAAAAGTGTCGCAGACAAGAATTGTTAGGGGCAGGCGCAACTGGTTCTAAAGAGTTTATTGAGGCATCCAAATGGTGAAAGGATTTTATGAAATATACTGCAGGCAGCCCTTTTTCTTTATACAAAAGTACTTGAGGCAGAACTATCACATCTCCGTCGAGCTTTAAAGGGCATCTTCTTCTTCATCTCAAGAACCGTGAATAATTTCACGACATGAACTATCATTTTATGTGTCTAAGGAAACCAGAAGCTCGTACGGTGAGTTCAAGTAGGTTCTTTAAAACCAGACGAGAAGTGATAACATTTGGTCGAGGTGGTTGTTTGGACTGAAGGCAAAACAAGAGAGAGGGGAAGGGCGTACGCCATTAATGGTGTTGCAGCTGATACAGTGATCGATGGTGGTGATTGGTTGATGATTACTGATTGAGATAAAGGGGTTCAAAAGAAAAAGGTCTTGGGTTCTGTTGGATTTGAATATGAAGGTTGTTTGTGTTCGTTCTGTGAGAATCTGGGCAGGGCCGTAGCATGACCTAGGCGAGCTAGGCAGCCGCTGATACATGTGTATCTCGTCGTTTAGAGAACTTGGTAAAGCTCAAGTTACTTGTGAGTAAAAATCTATTTAAGAAAGGAATTCTAAATAGAGAAGGATTCTTTTAAGGAAGGAATCCTAGACAAGGTAGTATTCCTAAATAAGGAAATGCTCCTAGATAAGGAAATATATTCCTTAGAGGTTTGGGAAACCAAACCACTATAAATAGCTAGACAAGGCATTCAATAGAGGCATGGAATCCTGAAAGACATCCTAGCAGAGGTGTAAGGTTTCATCCCACCTATTTGGGTGGTAGTGAGTTGGTTCAAGGTATCTCTTTGATGGGGGTTCTATGGATCAATTAGAATGAACTACGTTTGGTTTGATTCCTTGTAAAAGGATACGTAGGCAGCTAAGGGTGCAACCAAAGGGACTCAGATTTCTCGTTTGAGATTCTAGTCAAGACCGTAGGCATCTAGTAAATATAGAGAAGACGTTTGTGAGGTAACCTTCGTGTTGCAAAAGCAAGCTTAGTGAGATTGTGAGCGTGAAAGAGATAATTGTAATATTGTCTTGTTCATAATCTAGAGAAGATAGTTTTCTTCGAATTTGTTCTCGTGTTTTCTTATTTTCGTCTATAGTTATTTCGAATTCCGCCCTAATAACTCTAGTCATCAAGAGTACAGAGATCATACGTATCAAGTTGGTATCAGAGCGGGTTAGCTCCTTTAAGGGAAGATTACCTTGGTTTATGGTCTTCACTAGATCTCTCTACAAGAAGCTTGGTGAGTTACTCGAAAAGCAGGAATACGTAATAAGAACAAGAGGATCATGGTATGGTCTAAGTTAGGTAAGGAACGATTGAAGAGGGAAGGTATGAAGTTGAATCCATTGAGATATGAACGGTTTTGTATACTCAGTCAGATTGGTGCTGATGTCTTTCGTCTTGATTTACTACCTTACATGGGAAAGTACTCGGTTATTAATGTCGAATACTTGAAATTATTCGAGCCGCGTGTTGAAGACTTGTGGTTTGTTCGGGAAGAATCACTCAAGGAAGATTGCATTAAGGAGCGAATAGTGACTAAGACGTCAAGGAGAGAAGAAAACTTTCCTAGTTGGATATCAAGGTCAAGTTCCAAGCAAAGCGAGATGGTTCAAGAAGGGGATAGGGACTTACGAGTTCTCTAATCTCAAGTTCTAACTTTCACAGGAGTTCCAGTTTTTAAAGAGGGGGCCTATGATACATGTGTATCTCGTCGTTTAGAGAACTTGGTAAAGCTCAAGTTACTTGTAAGTAAAAATTTATTTAAGAAAGGAATTCTAAATAGAGAAGGATTCTTTTAAGGAAGGAATCCTAGACAAGGTAGTATTCCTAAATAAGAAAATGCTCCTAGACAAGGAAATATATTCCTTAGAGGTTTGGGAAACCAAACCACTATAAATAGCTAGACAAGGCATTCAATAGAGGCATCGAATCCTGAAAGACATCCTAGCAGAGGTGTACGGTTTCATCCCACCTATTTGGGTGGTAGTGAGTTGGTTCAAGGTATCTCTTTGATGGGGGTTCTATGGATCAATTAGAATGAACTACGTTTGGTTTGATTCCTTGTAAAATTATACGTAGGCAGCTAAGGGTGCAACCAAAGGGACTCAGATTTCTCGTTTGAGATTCTAGTCAAGACCGTAGGCATCTAGTAAATCTAGAGAAGAAGTTTGTGAGGTAACCTTCGTGTTGCAAAAGCAAGCTTAGTGAGATTGTGAGCGTGAAAGAGATAATTGTAATATTGTCTTGTTCATAATCTAGAGAAGATAGTTTTCTTCGAATTTGTTCTCGTGTTTTCTTATTTTCGTCTATAGTTATTTCGACTTCCGCCCTAATAACTCTAGTCATCAAGAATACAGAGATCATATGTATCAGCCGCCTAGGGCCCCCAAATGCTATAGGCCCCCAAAAAAAACATTGTATATAGTGTGTAATATATATATATATATATATATAAATTAAAGCCAAATTAAGTCCCAGTTTAAAAAGGCAAGATTAAAGCCCAGATATAAATTACATAAACTATATTTTTTTATTCTTTTCACGGCTTTTTGATTTCTTCTCTGGGTGAAGATAGAAACCGAAACCCTAAACCTAGTCTTAGAATTATTTGATTAGAAATTTATTCAAAAGTAAGTCTCTGCTTAATTTCTCTACTCCTTATATATTGTTTTCCTTTGATTCCTTGTCTTATCTTTATATAATCTCTGATTGATAGTTCAATTCCTTGATGTAGGTGAATGATTAAGTTAACTCTAGCTATATAATCTCTGATCAATAGTTCAGTTTGTTGTAATTCGGTTGAAATCTAGAGTGAAATTTTAGAAATATTGTTGCTGCCATTCCATGCTCTCAATTATCATCTGTTAAAGTTGTAGTCTAAATCTCTAATTGTGCACATCATGAGGGTAGACTGTGGGGCTCCGAGTTTAGACATCCCTAGAAGATATGCTTACTTTTACCGATGCCATACATCATGGCCTACTTACTGCAATCTACCTTTAGGTTAAGCAGACACACTAGTATGTGTTTTCCCCCTTCTTTTGGTGTTATAAAATCATCATTTTAGAGATTGAAATTCACAACTATATATGAATAAAGGACTTGCATGGTTAAGCATTGAGCTTCATTTTTGGTGAATTGAAATATTACTTATTGATTGTTCTTATGTCTCCAGCAATCAGACCCTTTATCTTTACTGCATTTTGTTTTTCCACTGATCATTGCTCGTACCATGTTGATTAACAGGCTAACACGATCAATACATTTGCGTAACGGAGGACAATTGTCTAATTATTAGTTCTATTTCTTAAAAATATATTAGGGGTTTTTCCTTGTCATTCTAGCATATATACACAATTACAAACTATCAATACTTGTCTAATGATTTTTGTGATGCTAGCTAACCCATTTTTTGAACTTGATTGATAGGTTTGTATTCTTGATTCTTGAATCACAAGCACTGACTAGAAGTATTATGTTGCAATCATGGGTCCGAGAAAAACAAAATGCCAGAGTGGTTGGCATAAAGCACAATTAAGGGAAAAGGAAAAAGCACTTAAGAGTTCTCTGCAAGGATCCATGAACAAATATTTGGTTCCAAATGACAATAGCCGTGAAGAAGAAACGATTGGGAGTGACGAAGAATTTGCAAATTTGGTGAATGAAATGGAAGAAAATGATGAAGAAACGATTGGAAGTGACGAAGAATATGCAAATTTAGTTAATGAAATGGAAGAAAATGATGATTTGATGAATGTTACAGAAAATGGTGCTAGAACATATATGCAAAATGAGAATAAAATTGGGCCAGTTGAAGTTCGAAATGAAGATTCAAGGGGCCAAGAATCGTCACCATCAAATACATATGAGAATGAGATTGGGGAACATGAAGTTGAAAATGAAGAACCGTTAAATATATATGATCCGGGAAATTGGGGTAACATTGATCAAAAGTTGAGAGATATTTTGGTAAAGAAAGGACCCATAAGAGAAAATGATAAGAATTTTCGGTTTCCTTTTGATACAGACGATAGATGCTTCAATCATGATCACTACACAAGGCAAATGAGTAATGGGGAAAGTATGGATCGGAGATGGCTAGTGTATTCAAGGGTTGAGAACAAAGTTTATTGCTTTTGTTGCAAGTTATTTAAACAAGATGGAAAGAGCATTCAGTTAGATACCGATGGCTCCAATGATTGGAAAAATATGAGTGCTAAACTTAACAGTTATGAAACTTGCCAAAGACATATGGTGTGTCTTAATAAGTGGATGGAACTGGAAAAAAGATTACAAAAGAATGTAACCATAGACAATGAGATGCAAGAACAAATCAAAAAAGAGAAGGACTATTGGAAACAAGTCTTGGTACGAATAATTTATCTTGTTAAAACTCTTGCTAGAAATAATTTGGCTTTTCGTGGAGATGTCAAAAAGATTGGAGAAGCATATAACGGTAACTTCTTGAGCTTTATTGAAATGATTGCTGAATTTGATTTGATAATGCAAGAACATCTTAGGCGTATTAGAGAACATGAAATCTATCACCACTATCTTGGTCCTCAAATCCAAAATGAGTTGATTTCATTATTGGCACGTCATGTGAGAGACAAAATTGTTAAAAAAATTCAAGAAGCCAAATACTTTTCAGTGATACTTGATTGTACTTCAGACAAAACTCAAAAGTCGTGAAGAACAGATGTCTCTTGTTATAAGGTGCGTAGATGTTTCGGCAACTCCGACAAAAGTTGAAGAATACTTTTTGGGTTTTATGAAAGTAGATGATACGACGGGAGAAGCACTTTTTGAAGAACTTAAATCCTTTTTGTTCAAGTTGAATCTGAATATTGATGACATTAGAGGACAGGGATATGATAACGGATCTAATATGAGTGGAAAGAATAAGGGGGTGCAAACCAGGCTACTTGAGGTAAATCCTAAAGCATTTTACATGCCATGTGCTTGTCATAGTCTTAATCTTTTGATTTTGGATATGGTTAAATCATGCCCTAAAGCGGTAACTTTTTTCAAGATTTTGCAACGCATATACAAGTTTTTTTCAGCATCCACCAAGCGTTGGCAAGTGTATCAAGAACTGGTTGATGGTCTCACAGTTAAACCTTTGTCAGATACTCGATGGGAAAGTCATATTGAGTCTATTAGAGCAATCCGATTCCAAGCTCCTAAAATTCAAGAGGTTTTACTACACTTGTCAGAATCCCTAAAGTTTAGTGCTGAAACAAGAGCCGACGCTTCTTCAATATTAGAGCATGAATTTAATAATTTTGAGTTTATACTTGGGATGGTTATTTGGCACCATTTACTGCTAGTGGTTAACTCATTTAGTAAATTGCTTCAACACAAGGATATGCATCTTGATAATGCTGTGAAGCGATTTAACGATCTTGTTTCTTTCATTGATAACTATAGAAAGAGTGGATTTGAGGATTCATTGAGGGAAGCTACAACAGTCGCAACAAATAGGGGTTGAATTTACTTTTCCAGAAAAATGTATCATTAAAAGAAAACGACAATTTGATGATGAAAGTGCACCTAAAGAAGCACCGTTATCAGGTAAAGATTTCTTTAGAGCTAACTATTTCAATTACATATTAGATCAAGTTGTATCTTCACTCAGTAGTAGATTTGAACAATTTCAAGAGTTCGCGGAAATATTTGGGTTCTTATATAATGTTGATCAGTTGCGTTCTCTTGATGATGATATCTTAAAGGCTTCTTGTATCAAGCTTGAAAGCTATCTAAAGCATGATATGGGTTCTGATATTAATGGGAATGACTTATATGCGGAATTGAAAGTGTTGAAAGATTATCTGCCTGCGGATACTGGTAAAGCAGTTGAAGTTTTGAATTTCTTAAAAGATATGGAAGGATGCTACCCGAATGCGTTTATATCATACAGAATTTTATTGACTATCCCAGTTACAGTTGCTTCAGATGAACGAAGTTTTTCGAAGTTGAAATTAATTAAGAGTTACCTTCGGTCGACGATGTCACAAGAAAGATTGAATGGATTAGTAATGTTATCTATTGAGATTGAGATGTTAAGTAAAATTAATTTGGATAGTATAATTGACGATTTCGTGTCGGAAAGGGCTGAGAGAGGAGTTTTTGTCATGAAATAAGTTTTTTCTTTGCGTTTTTAGACATTTTCTTTTCCAAGTTGGTTTGTTTGACAATGTATAATATTTCCTTTTTAATCATATTGCGTGGAAAAAAAATTGCTGATATAGGCCCCTGTTTCGTACGTTCGCCTAGGGCCCCCGAAATACTTGCTACGGCCCTGAATCTGGGAGAGCTCGGTATGCCGTCAAATTTCTGCTCTCCGGTGAAATGAAGAAGAAGGCAAGTGTACGGTTCGCACAATTCAGGACATAAGGTGCTGTCGGTTTTGTGTTACTGACAAGCCAATAACGTTACTGGACTGGGTTGTTGATGGGTGTTGAGAAGAATGGGCTTGGATGTGTTATGTTTTGTTTCAGCCCAGTTGATGGAATTGGGACAGTTGAGAATTAATGCTGGTCTCGGAATCTTGATGGGTAACTAGGGCAGTCGATCTTATTTGGATATAAAAAAGGATTCAGGCATCTTCTGACAAAATCTCACGAAAGGAAACTGGCGCAAGAAAAAGAATAAAAGGATTGTGGTTGTGTAGGAGGCTGTTATGTGGAGTTTTTCAAAGCACAAACAAGGGTTTTTATGATTTTTAGTATCTTCTTTATTATTTTCTTTAGATTATAATAAAGCTATGAGTAGATAAACAACTTTATATTGGTTAGGGATGTAGTCGGATATTACATACATGCTTTTTGGTTGATTTATGGAGTTATAATTATTCTCAATATCATCGTTCTTATTCTACTTTGTGTATAAATGCATGATTGACGTATTGCATTATGAATGGATATCTTTTGATTCAAGTTGTTAGAGCATGGCTCGGTCAACCTCACTAAGTGTTGGTATGTCAAGCTTATTTATCAACTTTAGTGATCAAAACTCGACCGCTAAACAACACACAATTAGGTGAAGTCACACACAATTAGGTGAAGTCATGTGAGAGAGTTAGCTTTAGGTTGTGGAAGATTTTGGTAGGATTTAGAATCACTAGTTGAAGAGTTGAAGAAATACTGAAGATCAAACGAAGACATCTGGTTCATCATTCAACAGGTTAGTGAATCTAAATAACGCGATTCCATTATCTTTTACACCTGTGCTACAAAAGACATAAACATAACTCTCAGCTTGAGCTTTACATCATGACTTGATCAATTGTGATCAGTGTGTCTTATGATAACTCCGTTTTACCACTTGTGGTATTAGTGTGTAGTTATGACGTTCCAATATTGCTTAGAGCTTTCTTTTCTTCTCCGTCTCTAAGTTAATATAAAGGTTTTTCCTAAAACCTTCTTGAGTTGGATATAGCAATGTGATGTTATCTCGGTAGCACTACGGGATTTGATCCATCACAGTATTGTGTCTCTTCTTACCTTGTCTGGCTCTGTCGGATTAATTGCATATATTTATATGAGCCAATGTAAGAGAGATTGTGACTCACACTTATGTTGTGTAGACTCGAAATACTGCTGTTTCTGAGATTCGAATAGGACGTCGTGGTTTGGCTCTGAACTCTGAAGTTCTGAATCATTCATTTGATTCTGTATATGAACATCTTGTATGCCATATCTCACTTCTGGATTCCGAAACCATATTTTTGTATCTCAACTTATGAATTTTCAATGTTTGAACCTCAATGTAGGTTTTGGTAAAACCTGACGTTGATTTCGAAACCATAATCTAGTTTTCGCATTCATAATTGGCCCGAAACTTAAATATTGTGACCAATGAGATATAACAGATTCGAAACTATGTTTGTGTGGCTGACAGTGACTTGAGAATCGAGGCCAATGTGTCTTGACCATGTGAGATCTAAAAGGTCGAAAAGACCCTGGGGTTTCCTAAAGGTTTATGTGAACCGGGAAATATATTCTTGTGCGTCGAGGCTAAAAAGGTGTGATGCTGAAACGGTTCTCGACCACATGGACTCTCAAGTTCGACACCAAACATTTGTAGAGAATTTAATATGTGTCTCTTGTTTAAAAACCTTGAACAAGGTTTTGTTAAACATAATCTAGATTTCGAAACCAAGCTTTAGGTTTCGCTATATGGAAGCTTGGGAACCTTAAATAAGTTCCGGTCATGTATTGAACTTTAGGTTCCGAAACCATAATTTGGTTTCTGCCAAAACTGACGTACGTTTCGAAACCATAATATGGTTGACTCAGAATGCGTAACTTTGAAGTTCAAACTCTACATTTTCGATTTGCTTCAACGAATTAATTAGTTTGATATTCTCGGTTTGAAGTTTGAATTCGTTCATCTTCAATATACAACTAAGTGGGATTGAGTCATCATCTGGAAAATGGTTAGTCGCTCTAGTTAGTGGACACATGATTACGGATCAATACTGTACGTGATTAAATCTTCGTATGCTTTACTACTTGAT
Organism: Papaver nudicaule; assembly: GCA_023529015.1. NCBI lineage: Eukaryota > Viridiplantae > Streptophyta > Magnoliopsida > Ranunculales > Papaveraceae > Papaver > Papaver nudicaule. Next base: position 88,802 of record JAJJMA010218877.1, on the reverse strand, counting down.
CAAATATTCATTTGATGTTTTGATTTGAATTCTTGGATATCATTAATGTGACATCTATATTGGAATCAAGAATTCAGGAGATTTAACGTCTTTGCTAGTTACTCGTGGAATCTCGCACCGTACTTCCAATGGTATATCTATTTGTATGATTCGGAACGTCTGAACCAATGTGTTCACTTAAGTTTAACACACAAGGCTTTGTCCACGTTTGTTATGATGCGTTTATGCGGAACGTTGAACCACGTTGGACCAGATCCCACTTCCACCTAGGTTCGTCTGGTTAGCCCAGCAATACCAAGGAAGTAATGTCGACATTATAAGATGGTGACGACATTTGGAAGTAATAATATCTAAGGAGATTTTCGAAACTCGGGACACGTTTTCGAATTGAGATCTTTCCCATGGATCATATTTGGTAAGCACCATATTTCGAATTAATACGAAATATCCAAATATACCTTAAGATATTATTTGCTTTGATTGCTCTTGGATAAACATGTTTCGAAAATATATTTTCTTTATGGAATATATTTTTCTTAAATGTAAAATGCTAAATGGGGAATTTCGGAACTATTATGTAAATGTGCTTTATGGAATTTCCGAAATTAAATTTGCCTCATTTCAAAGCTAAAGCCTTAGTCAATATAAATAGGAGTGGAATCTCTCCTGGAAGCTTTAATCCCCTTGGCCAAGCTCTTCATCGGAATTGTAAGCTTGAGTTGTCGCTTTTCTTTTCAGTTACCTTTGAGCTTTTGCTCTCGGTCTAGAATTGCTTAAAAGTCTTCTCTCGGGACCGAGAAGCCTAGAAGTACCTCTTACGGGAAATTAGTTTATGTTTACTAGTCTTCTTTATATTGTACTAGCTAGTGTTCTGTTCTATCACGTCTATCAAACCTAACGATCTTGTTTATTCTAAGGTCCTTCTCTTCTGATATAAGGCCACTCAAGATCGTTGTGATTAGAACATATTCTTTATCTATTAACCTGGATTTGTCAGCAAGCCGCTTTCGGTTTGTGTGCCTAAACTATAGATATTGAGTGGAATCAAGATCGTTATTATTGGATTTGTTCTTTGCAGGTACATCGTTTTTCAAGGTCATATCATTTCGTACTTGTTACAGCTATCTGCTTGATTCCAACTAGGATGACAAGGTTACTCTTTCGGGAGTTTAGGTTTTGAAACCTTGATCGATATCTCGAGGTGTTTATTGCCTAAGTAAACTTAATAACCTCGCTCTTGGTGTGAAAAGACTTCGGTGAAATATTTGTTAGTTACCAAGGATATCATCTAGCGATTTGACCTGCCGTTATTTGGTTGTTGTCCAAAGGTTGTAATCGTCCGATTGGAGGTCGGGTAGCGATAGTCCTCGCGACGGGCTGTGAGGCAACTCTTGCGTAAGACAGTAACGGGCGTCTGTTTACGTAGAGGAGTACATGTGTGTGACCACCTTGCTGTAGTTGGAGGCGACTGAGGGGAAATCTTTGTGACTAATAGTCGTATTAGGGTCATATTGTCTGCACCAGGTAGTCCGAAGTCTGAGAGTAGGTGTGTTGGCGGCTTAATTCTTAAGAGTATTCAAAACTGGACTAGGTCCCGGGATTTTTCTACGAGTTTGTAGTTCCTCGTTAACAAAATCTTGTGTGTACTTTACTTTACTTCCGCATTATATATTTAAGTCATCTTATATATAATTAAAGTATCGTACTTGGTTAGTTGACATAGTCTTTCGGATTCTAGTATTGACTCCCTTGTGTGAATCAATCAGATCTGAAAGAGATCTTGTTCTTGAGTTCTTGATTTCAGGAACCGGTCAAGGTTTGACTTATAGGTGGAATAAAATAAAAGATTGGTGGTGTACTCGGTACCCTCGTCTTTATAATTGGTATCAGAACAGGCAAACACCTTAAGATCTAACAATCTGTGTTTGGCTCGATCCAACCTATAAGATTATGTCCCTCACAAGATATCTCGTACTGCATGACTGACTCTTCAAGAATGTCTTCTGACTTCTTGTTTGAATCGTCACTCAGAACACAAAGAATACTAAAACTGTCAACATGTAAATGATCGTGCAGACAAACTGTTTGTGGAATTAAGGTTGTTAAAAACACCTGTACTTCTAAAGCCTGAAAGAAGTAAGGTTATTCATCAATTCCTGATGAACATGGTTGTAGACCCCAGCTGCCTGGACGCTGAATCTGACAGTGACTCTAGAATCGTGTGACTCTATGAGTGGTTCACTAAATCCCAAGGAAGAGTCTCAGGAACCTTCAACGTATCAGGAGACCTCTAATACGACTTCTCGCTGGATTAGACTCTCCTATAAAAACTTTTCTTCTATCAAAAGTCTACTGAGTAATCTGATAAATATTATCCCCAATCCACAAGCTCATGGTCTACTCTCAGCATTTTTGAAAAGGAGGTACGCATTCCAAAACTATATTTGTATGTGTCTAATGCATGCACCACACAATAGCTTTATGGAGTCATATGACCGAATTCGAAACTGTCCACGTGCTATACATAATATATGTACTATAAATAGAAGATAAAAAAATAAAAATAAATTAATTATGTATTTTGTCTATGATGTAATATTTTGATGTGTTTTAAATAAAATATATATAGGCATATTTCTAAGAATATCCATGTTTCTGAAAAAGGAGGGGTACCGAAATACTACCAACTTTTCGTTTTGGCTCGTGAGTCTTATGGTTTAGGTTTGGACGATCTCAAAAATCAATATCCAAACCTAGATAACTGGAGTTGTGATCTTGGGGATCAACTCAACAAAGTTGGGACTTCGGAGTTAAACTCAACGGTTATTGGATAACGTACTACTTGGTGCTTTAATTATAAATCAGAGTTATAATGCGGAAAGTAAAGGCACACAAGACACCAGAGATTTTTTCAACGAGGAAACTGCCTTGCAGAAAAACCTCGGGACCTCGTCCAGTTTGAACACCGCCCAGTACAACTGACTACAAACACTAGCCTACTATAAGACTTCGGTCTGGGATGTAGCAGAGACCAACTCAAGCCCTCCAAGCGAATTGGCTTGTCGCCTTCCTTACGTCTCTAGATCCCCCACAGATCGTCACGCACTTGATTCCCCCAGCTGACGTCCTTTACAGGCCTAGGAGTTGCTTTGACCGCTGTCAAAGGCTTGTGTCAGCAATACTGGTTTTGCAACCTTACTGTTGACGTATGGTGTAACTTTCCTCTATCAGTTTACCACACACAAGATGACTTCCTTCGGATTGTTAAATCCAGGTCATACGAAAATCTACTTCACAAATCGGGGCTGACACGCAAACCAAGTAAGCAATGCCCAATTCGTATCTACCTCAGTTATACACGAAGAATCAATTAAGAAACTTGTATAACTGGAGCTAACTAGGTCTTACAACACCGAGTGCAGCCGTGCGTTGCTACCTTTCCAACCTTGGTAACCTGATCACGTTCTTGTCTATTCCATAGTCCGTCTCTTCTGCTATACGGCTATTCAAGAACTAATACGTTACTCAACAAGGTTGGAAAGGTAG
>JAJJMA010218877.1:67481-84856 GCA_023529015.1 Papaver nudicaule | reverse complement strand
TCGAATTTGTTCTCGTGTTTTCTTATTTTCGTCTATAGTTATTTCGACTTCCGCCCTAATAACTCTAGTCATCAAGAATACAGAGATCATATGTATCAGCCGCCTAGGGCCCCCAAATGCTATAGGCCCCCAAAAAAAACATTGTATATAGTGTGTAATATATATATATATATATATATAAATTAAAGCCAAATTAAGTCCCAGTTTAAAAAGGCAAGATTAAAGCCCAGATATAAATTACATAAACTATATTTTTTTATTCTTTTCACGGCTTTTTGATTTCTTCTCTGGGTGAAGATAGAAACCGAAACCCTAAACCTAGTCTTAGAATTATTTGATTAGAAATTTATTCAAAAGTAAGTCTCTGCTTAATTTCTCTACTCCTTATATATTGTTTTCCTTTGATTCCTTGTCTTATCTTTATATAATCTCTGATTGATAGTTCAATTCCTTGATGTAGGTGAATGATTAAGTTAACTCTAGCTATATAATCTCTGATCAATAGTTCAGTTTGTTGTAATTCGGTTGAAATCTAGAGTGAAATTTTAGAAATATTGTTGCTGCCATTCCATGCTCTCAATTATCATCTGTTAAAGTTGTAGTCTAAATCTCTAATTGTGCACATCATGAGGGTAGACTGTGGGGCTCCGAGTTTAGACATCCCTAGAAGATATGCTTACTTTTACCGATGCCATACATCATGGCCTACTTACTGCAATCTACCTTTAGGTTAAGCAGACACACTAGTATGTGTTTTCCCCCTTCTTTTGGTGTTATAAAATCATCATTTTAGAGATTGAAATTCACAACTATATATGAATAAAGGACTTGCATGGTTAAGCATTGAGCTTCATTTTTGGTGAATTGAAATATTACTTATTGATTGTTCTTATGTCTCCAGCAATCAGACCCTTTATCTTTACTGCATTTTGTTTTTCCACTGATCATTGCTCGTACCATGTTGATTAACAGGCTAACACGATCAATACATTTGCGTAACGGAGGACAATTGTCTAATTATTAGTTCTATTTCTTAAAAATATATTAGGGGTTTTTCCTTGTCATTCTAGCATATATACACAATTACAAACTATCAATACTTGTCTAATGATTTTTGTGATGCTAGCTAACCCATTTTTTGAACTTGATTGATAGGTTTGTATTCTTGATTCTTGAATCACAAGCACTGACTAGAAGTATTATGTTGCAATCATGGGTCCGAGAAAAACAAAATGCCAGAGTGGTTGGCATAAAGCACAATTAAGGGAAAAGGAAAAAGCACTTAAGAGTTCTCTGCAAGGATCCATGAACAAATATTTGGTTCCAAAAGACAATAGCCGTGAAGAAGAAACGATTGGGAGTGACGAAGAATTTGCAAATTTGGTGAATGAAATGGAAGAAAATGATGAAGAAACGATTGGAAGTGACGAAGAATATGCAAATTTAGTTAATGAAATGGAAGAAAATGATGATTTGATGAATGTTACAGAAAATGGTGCTAGAACATATGCAAAATGAGAATAAAATTGGGCCAGTTGAAGTTCGAAATGAAGATTCAAGGGGCCAAGAATCGTCACCATCAAATACATATGAGAATGAGATTGGGGAACATGAAGTTGAAAATGAAGAACCGTTAAATATATATGATCCGGGAAATTGGGGTAACATTGATCAAAAGTTGAGAGATATTTTGGTAAAGAAAGGACCCATAAGAGAAAATGATAAGAATTTTCGGTTTCCTTTTGATACAGACGATAGATGCTTCAATCATGATCACTACACAAGGCAAATGAGTAATGGGGAAAGTATGGATCGGAGATGGCTAGTGTATTCAAGGGTTGAGAACAAAGTTTATTGCTTTTGTTGCAAGTTATTTAAACAAGATGGAAAGAGCATTCAGTTAGATACCGATGGCTCCAATGATTGGAAAAATATGAGTGCTAAACTTAACAGTTATGAAACTTGCCAAAGACATATGGTGTGTCTTAATAAGTGGATGGAACTGGAAAAAAGATTACAAAAGAATGTAACCATAGACAATGAGATGCAAGAACAAATCAAAAAAGAGAAGGACTATTGGAAACAAGTCTTGGTACGAATAATTTATCTTGTTAAAACTCTTGCTAGAAATAATTTGGCTTTTCGTGGAGATGTCAAAAAGATTGGAGAAGCATATAACGGTAACTTCTTGAGCTTTATTGAAATGATTGCTGAATTTGATTTGATAATGCAAGAACATCTTAGGCGTATTAGAGAACATGAAATCTATCACCACTATCTTGGTCCTCAAATCCAAAATGAGTTGATTTCATTATTGGCACGTCATGTGAGAGACAAAATTGTTAAAAAAATTCAAGAAGCCAAATACTTTTCAGTGATACTTGATTGTACTTCAGACAAAACTCAAAAGTCGTGAAGAACAGATGTCTCTTGTTATAAGGTGCGTAGATGTTTCGGCAACTCCGACAAAAGTTGAAGAATACTTTTTGGGTTTTATGAAAGTAGATGATACGACGGGAGAAGCACTTTTTGAAGAACTTAAATCCTTTTTGTTCAAGTTGAATCTGAATATTGATGACATTAGAGGACAGGGATATGATAACGGATCTAATATGAGTGGAAAGAATAAGGGGGTGCAAACCAGGCTACTTGAGGTAAATCCTAAAGCATTTTACATGCCATGTGCTTGTCATAGTCTTAATCTTTTGATTTTGGATATGGTTAAATCATGCCCTAAAGCGGTAACTTTTTTCAAGATTTTGCAACGCATATACAAGTTTTTTTCAGCATCCACCAAGCGTTGGCAAGTGTATCAAGAACTGGTTGATGGTCTCACAGTTAAACCTTTGTCAGATACTCGATGGGAAAGTCATATTGAGTCTATTAGAGCAATCCGATTCCAAGCTCCTAAAATTCAAGAGGTTTTACTACACTTGTCAGAATCCCTAAAGTTTAGTGCTGAAACAAGAGCCGACGCTTCTTCAATATTAGAGCATGAATTTAATAATTTTGAGTTTATACTTGGGATGGTTATTTGGCACCATTTACTGCTAGTGGTTAACTCATTTAGTAAATTTCTTCAACACAAAGATATGCATCTTGATAATGTTGTGAAGCGATTTAACGATCTTGTTTCTTTCATTGATAACTATAGAAAGAGTGGATTTGAGGATTCATTGAGGGAAGCTACAACAGTCGCAACAAATAGGGGTTGAATTTACTTTTCCAGAAAAATGTATCATTAAAAGAAAACGACAATTTGATGATGAAAGTGCACCTAAAGAAGCACCGTTATCAGGTAAAGATTTCTTTAGAGCTAACTATTTCAATTACATATTAGATCAAGTTGTATCTTCACTCAGTAGTAGATTTGAACAATTTCAAGAGTTCGCGGAAATATTTGGGTTCTTATATAATGTTGATCAGTTACGTTCTCTTGATGATGATATCTTAAAGGCTTCTTGTATCAAGCTTGAAAGCTATCTAAAGCATGATATGGGTTCTGATATTAATGGGAATGACTTATATGCGGAATTGAAAGTGTTGAAAGATTATCTGCCTGCGGATACTGGTAAAGCAGTTGAAGTTTTGAATTTCTTAAAAGATATGGAAGGATGCTACCCGAATGCGTTTATATCATACAGAATTTTATTGACTATCCCAGTTACAGTTGCTTCAGATGAACGAAGTTTTTCGAAGTTGAAATTAATTAAGAGTTACCTTCGGTCGACGATGTCACAAGAAAGATTGAATGGATTAGTAATGTTATCTATTGAGATTGAGATGTTAAGTAAAATTAATTTGGATAGTATAATTGACGATTTCGTGTCGGAAAGGGCTGAGAGAGGAGTTTTTGTCATGAAATAAGTTTTTTCTTTGCGTTTTTAGACATTTTCTTTTCCAAGTTGGTTTGTTTGACAATGTATAATATTTCCTTTTTAATCATATTGCGTGGAAAAAAAATTGCTGATATAGGCCCCTGTTTCGTACGTTCGCCTAGGGCCCCCGAAATACTTGCTACGGCCCTGAATCTGGGAGAGCTCGGTATGCCGTCAAATTTCTGCTCTCCGGTGAAATGAAGAAGAAGGCAAGTGTACGGTTCGCACAATTCAGGACATAAGGTGCTGTCGGTTTTGTGTTACTGACAAGCCAATAACGTTACTGGACTGGGTTGTTGATGGGTGTTGAGAAGAATGGGCTTGGATGTGTTATGTTTTGTTTCAGCCCAGTTGATGGAATTGGGACAGTTGAGAATTAATGCTGGTCTCGGAATCTTGATGGGTAACTAGGGCAGTCGATCTTATTTGGATATAAAAAAGGATTCAGGCATCTTCTGACAAAATCTCACGAAAGGAAACTGGCGCAAGAAAAAGAATAAAAGGATTGTGGTTGTGTAGGAGGCTGTTATGTGGAGTTTTTCAAAGCACAAACAAGGGTTTTTATGATTTTTAGTATCTTCTTTATTATTTTCTTTAGATTATAATAAAGCTATGAGTAGATAAACAACTTTATATTGGTTAGGGATGTAGTCGGATATTACATACATGCTTTTTGGTTGATTTATGGAGTTATAATTATTCTCAATATCATCGTTCTTATTCTACTTTGTGTATAAATGCATGATTGACGTATTGCATTATGAATGGATATCTTTTGATTCAAGTTGTTAGAGCATGGCTCGGTCAACCTCACTAAGTGTTGGTATGTCAAGCTTATTTATCAACTTTAGTGATCAAAACTCGACCGCTAAACAACACACAATTAGGTGAAGTCACACACAATTAGGTGAAGTCATGTGAGAGAGTTAGCTTTAGGTTGTGGAAGATTTTGGTAGGATTTAGAATCACTAGTTGAAGAGTTGAAGAAATACTGAAGATCAAACGAAGACATCTGGTTCATCATTCAACAGGTTAGTGAATCTAAATAACGCGATTCCATTATCTTTTACACCTGTGCTACAAAAGACATAAACATAACTCTCAGCTTGAGCTTTACATCATGACTTGATCAATTGTGATCAGTGTGTCTTATGATAACTCCGTTTTACCACTTGTGGTATTAGTGTGTAGTTATGACGTTCCAATATTGCTTAGAGCTTTATTTTCTTCTCCGTCTCTAAGTTAATATAAAGGTTTTTCCTAAAACATTTTCGAGTTGGATATAGCAATATGATGTTATCTTGGTAGTACTACGGGATTTGATCCATCACAGTATTGTGTCTCTTCTTACCTTGTCTGGCTCTGTCGGATTAATTGCATATATTTATATGAGCCAATGTAAGAGAGATTGTGACTCACACTTATGTTGTGTAGACTCGAAATACTTTTGTTTCTGAGATTCGAATAGGACGTCGTGGTTTGGCTCTGAACTCTGAAGTTCTGAATCATTCATTTGATTCTGTATATGGACATCTTGTATGCCATATCTCACTTCTGGATTTCGAAACCATATTTGTGTATCTCAACTTATGAATTTTCAATGTTTGAACCTCAATGTAGGTTTTGGTAAAACTTGACGTTGATTTCGAAACCATAATCTGGTTTTCGCATTCATAAGTTATTGGTCCGAAACTTAAATATTGTGACCAATGAGATATAACAGATTCGAAACTATGTTTGTGTGGCTGACAGTGACTTGAGAATCGAGGCCAATGTGTTTTGACCATGTGAGATCTAAAAGGTCGAAAAGACCCTGGGGTTTCCTAAAGGTTTATGTGAACCGGGAAATATATTCCTGTGCGTCGAGGCTAAAAAGGTGTGATGCTGAAACGATTCTCGACCACATGGACTCTCAAGTTCGACACCAAAATTTGTGGAGAATTTAATATGTGTTTCTTGTTTCGAAACCTTGAACAAGGTTTTGTTAAACAGAATCTAGATTTCGAAACCAAGCTTTAGGTTTCGCTGGCCAAGACCGTGGTCCCCCGGACCATGGCACCATGAATCATGGCGCCACAACTAATATGGCCAAGTCCGTGGTCTCCAAGACCATGGCGCCATGAACCATGGCGCTACCACAAAACTGGCCTTGGCCAATGGCCAAGGCCGTGGAACCTATAGCGCCACGAAACTCAACCTTGGCCCAAGGTCAAGCTGCTAGGCTATGACGCCATATTCATGGCGCCGTGAGTTCCTGGCCCTGGCCAATGGCCAAGGCTGCTGCTACACGTCCAAATGCACGTTTCTAAAGCGCCACACTCACGTTGGCCACAGAGTCACAGCCACACGACGTTGTTCAAACTCGACACAACCATGCAATATCTGCACATCACTCGAGATATCAAAACATCACACGGGGGGATAAATCTAGGGGTATTGGTGTGGCGGTCTACGACAATTAGAAAGAAACTGATAGGGATGATGGACAGTTACGAGATAGTGGTGCCGAATGGACACGTTCTACACAACTCAAGCAATTACAGAACCTAACTCACGTCCTCCACTCCTCCACTCTTCCACGACTTCCACCTTCTATATTGAGAGATCAGGGTGAGTTCAATACTATAAATAGAGGCTTCCTCTATCTTCCAAGGCAGAACAGAAGAACGACTAGAACATCCTTTCTAGAGCATTCAGAAACATTCTCAGAGCAAAAACACCTGAGCAACACAGACACACTTCTAGCCTTGGGGATTTCCAGTCAACCTCACGACGGAGATCCTGAACTCTTACACCCAAAACACACTCTCAACCTGATCTCAAGTTTCTTCGTTGTTTCCCTCCCTAGATCAACCTCTATCCTCTCTGTGACCGAAGCAAGACGTGAACGGCCATTGACTTGGTTTACGCTCGTCTTGTTCGACGTTGATCTCGAGCACTACGAAAGTACCCTGAGACGGTTCATTGTTTTTCCAGGTAAAAACAACGAGGAAACTGCAAAATCGTAGAAAACCCCCGGGACCTAGTCCAGTTTTAAATACTCTTAAGAATTAAGACGCCAACACACCTACTCTCAGACTTCGGACTAGCTGGTGCAGACAATATGACCCTAATACGACTATTAGTCACAACGATTTCCCCTCAGTATTCCTACGCCTCCAACCACAACAAGGTGGTCACGCATATGTACTCCCCTACTCAAACAGACGTCCGTTACTGTCTTACGCAAGAGTTGCCTCACAGCCCGTCGCGAGGACTATCACTAACCGACCTCCAATCGGACGATTACAACCTTGGTGGACAACAACCAAATAGCGGCAGGTCAAATCGCTAGATGATATCCTTGGTAACTAACAAATATTTCACCGAAGTCGTTTCACACCAAGAACGAGGATATTGAGTTTACTTAGGCAATAAACACCTCGAGATATCAATCAAGGTTTCAAAACCTAAACTCTTGAAAGAGAAACCTTCTCGTCCCAGTTGGAATCAAGCAGATAGCTGTAGCAAGTACGATATGATATGACCGTGAAGAACGATGTACCTGCAAAGAACAAATCCAATAACAACGATCTTGATTCCACTCACTATCTATAGTTTAGGCACACAAACCGAAAGTGGCTTGCTGAAAAATCCAGGTTAATAGATAAAGAGTATGTTCTAGTCACAACGATCTTGAGTGGCCTTATAGCAGAAAAGAAGGACCATAGAATAAACAAGATCGCAAGGTTTGATAGACGTGATAGAACATAACACAAGTACAATACAAAGAAGACTAGTAAACATAAACTAGTTTCCCGTAAGAGGTACTTCTAGGCTTCTCGATCCCTAGAGAAGACTTTCACGCAATTCTAGACCGAGAGCAAAAGCTCAAAGGTAACTGAAAAGAAAAACAACAAACACAAGCTTACAATTCCGAAGAAGAGCTTGGCCAGAGGGATAAAGCTTTAAGGAGAGATACCACTCCTATTTATATTGACTAAGGCTTAGCTTTGAAATGAGGCTAACTTAATTTCGGAAATTCCACAAAGTACATTTACATATTAATTCCGAAATTCCCCATTTAGTCTCATAGCATTTAATGAGATCTATTACTCTAGCATTTTACATTTAAGAAAAAATATAATTCATAAAGAAAATATATTTTTCGAAAGATGTTTAGCCAAGAGAAATTAAAGCAAATAATATCTTAAGGTATATTTGGATATTTCTTTTAATTCGAAATATAACGCTTACCAAATATGCTCCCTGGGAAAGAGCTCAATTCGAAACGTGTCCTATTGTGTCGAAAATCTCCTTAGATACTATTACTTCCAAATGTCGTCACCAACTTTAATAATGTTGACATTACTTCCTTGGTATTGCTGGGCTAACCATACGAACCTAGGTGGAAGTGGGATCTGGTCAACGTGGTTCAACGTTCCGCATAAACGTATCATAACAGACGTGGACAAGCCTTGTGTGTTAAGCTTAAGTGAACACGTAGGTTCAAACATTCTGAATCACGCAAATGGATATACCGTTGGAAGTAAAGTGCGAGATTCCATGAGTAACTAGCAAAATGTTAAATCTCCTGAATTCTTGATTCCAATATAGATGTCACGTTAATGATATCCAAGAATTCAAATCTAAACATCAAATAAATAATCAAATGAATATTTGATCGAGTAGTAAAATCATACGAAGATTTAATCACGTACAGTTTTGATTAGAAATCATGTGTCTACTTAATTGAAGCGACTAACTATATTTCTGATGATGATTCAATCTCACTTGGTTGTACATTGAAGATGAACGAATTCAAACTTCAAACTGAGAATATCAAACTCATTAATTCGTTGAAGCACAAATAAAAAAGGTAGAGTTTTGTTTTTACCTGGAAAAAAAACAATGCACCGTCTCTGGGTACTTTCGTAGTGCTCGAGATCAAAGTCGAACAAGACGAGCCTAAACCAAGTCAATGGCCGTTCACGTCTTGCTTCGGTCACAGAGAGGATAGAGGTTGATCTAGGGAGGGAAACAACGAAGAAACTTGGTAGAGGAACCTCCTGGATCTCTTAATAAGACGGTTGGCTATGTGCTGGTCTACTGGTAGAATCTTTTCGTTGAGGTACTTGATGAAAGGTTCCCTCCAATCCTCAGAAGGCTGGCATACTAAGGCTTCGGGTTGATGAGGAGGCGTCTGACAGTTGGGACATGTCTCTTGTAGGGTCCGGGACTGTGCCTCCATTGTCGGCCAATAGTAGCCGAGTCTCTGAAGTCGTCGATATAGAGTCACGACGAGAGTCTGCCCGCAGACTTCATCATGAACACGTTCGAGTTGTTATTGTGCTTCAAGTCCTCCCAAGCATCGTGATAGTGACCAGTCTGGGTTTCTATGGTATAACACTCCGTGGAAAACAAAGAAATGTTTTAACTCTTTAATCCCAAGTTTCCGCTCGGTAGTGTGGTTACCTAGATCTTCGATAATGGGTGTCCGCCAGTCGTTGTATGGTATGAGCTCGTCCTCCATTAGCCAGGTTGAGGGAATAGTCCGTCTCTGCACCGTCACAGTCCCCTCATCCCCTTTGAACTGGAGTTTGGACGCCAGGGTCGTTAAGCAGTCGGCGTGTCTATTGTTAGTGCGTCCAGTATGTGTTATGGTGATCAGCAAAGTGGTTCAGCCCTATGAGGAGCGAGAGTGATTTCCTTGAGAGAGTATATTCCGTTCATCTGGTTCACCAGTAACTTGGAGTTGCCTCTAATTTCGAGGTGTATGGCGCCTGCTTGTCTAGCTAGTGATAGTCCCAGGAGGAAGGCTTCGTATTCCGCCGAGTTGTTGGTGCATTTGAAATCCAATTCGAACGAATGGGAGAACACCTCACCGGTTGGGGATACTAAGACGACCCCAGCTCCTCCAGTATCGTTGCTTGGGGTGGAATTTTCTCCTGGGAACGCAGCAAGAAGGTCGGCTACTGCTTGCCCCTTGACGTACTTCAGGGATACACAAGCTATGTCGAACTCGGACATCTGTAGTAGCCACTTTGCTGGTCTCCCAATCAATGCGGGTTTCGAGAGGAGATATTTGATGGGATCTGCCTTCGCGATCAGGACTACTCGGTTAGAAAGGAGGTAGTGTCGAAGTTTTTGTATCGCGAAGACCAGGGACAAGCACGCTTTCTCAGCTTTGGGATATCGAAGTTCCGCGTCCTTCAGGGTACGGCTGATATAGTAGACCGGGCACTCGACTCCTCCTTCGTCCTCTTGTGCTAGGAGCGCTCCGATCGCGACGTCGCTCGAGGCAGTGTAGAGTAGTAGTGGTCGTTCTCGTGCGGGAGACTTCATGACCGCCGGTGACAAGAGTAATTGCTGGATCTTGCGGAATGCTTCCTGTTTAACGGATGTCCATGCGAAGGTAGCATCCTTTTTCAGCAACGGGGTGAACGAGGCCACGAATTGAGCAAGCCCTGGGATGAAGCGTCGAATGTATGATACTTTACCCATGAAGCTCTTTAGTTCCCTCACCGTCCTGGGTGGTGGCATGGTGGTAATAGCTTGGGTCTTAGACGGGTCGACCTTGATTCCTTCTTTAGTTACTTGGAATCCGAGAAACTTCCTCGAAGAAACTCCAAAGGCGCACTTCAAAGGGTTATTTTTCAGTTTGTACTCCCGACATCTTTCAAAGACGCGTCGTAAGACCTCTAGGTGTGATGTCCTAGTCCTGGATTTCACGACTATATCGTCCACGTAATCCTCAACCTGCTTGTGCATCATGTCGTGGAAGATGGCTGTCATTGCTCGTTGGTAAGTAACTCCCGCGTTCTTCAGACCGAAGGGCATAACCGTGTAGTAGAAATTTACGAGGGGCGTCCGGAATGCCGTTCTTGGGGCATCATGCTCATACATATTTATTTGATTATATCCGATATACCCGTTCATGAAGGAGAACATGGCATGTCCACCGGTAGCGTCTACAAGCATGTCGATGTTTGGGAGCGGGAAATCATCCTTCGGGCAACACTTATTCAGGTCCTTGAAGTCGACACAACAACGTATTTGGTCGTTCTTTTTCTTGACGGGTACCACGTTGGCCAACCAAGTAGTGTGTTGGATTGGTTTGATGAATCTTGCTGCCAATAGTTTCTGTATTTCGACTTTTATCTGTTCCTCCACGTCATGTCTGAAATTCCTCGGTTGTTGCTTGACTAGTCTAGAACCCGGGGTGATGACAAGTGGTGTGTCACCAGTTTTTCGTCGAGTCATGCCATCTCTTCGTACGTCCAAGCAAACGTGTCTTGATATTCTTTCAGTAAGTTTACGAATTCGGTGCGCTCCTCGGGTGACAAAGCTGAACTGATGAAGATAGGTCGGGGTGACTCTTCTGTTCCGATATTTATTGTCTCGAGTGTGATAGAGGTGGAGTCCGTCCCATCTTGCAATTGTGGAGGCGCTTCCCGGACTTCGTCCTCGACCTGTTGTTCGTTGTAGTTACATTCTCCATGGCGGGGAGAGCTATGACTAGTCCCCCCCTGCTAATTGCTAACATTGACGTCGGAGGTAAACCATTCTCCCTTTAGCGTCCCGGGTCGTCACGAAACTTCCCGTCCTTTTGTGTGTTGTCGCTTTACTTCCTTCTTCCCCTTGTTTCACGTCTCCGTCCGACTGTCGCTGTAGATGGTGTCTCTCCAGGGACGTCCAATTCGGGAGTGGTACGATGTGGATCTTGTTTTGGCACTGGGATGCCTCGTCCTTCGGATCTACAAACTCTGCGTCGTATATTGATGAGTATGGGGAAGGAGATGCAGTCACACGGACAATACCTTCGTTTATAACTGCTTTCAAGCACTGATGGTAGGTAGAGGCGACGACTTTATTCTCGTGTAGCCATGGCCTTCCCAGTATCATGTGGTATTCAGGTTCTTTCTCGATCACGTGGAACTTAGCCTTCGTGTGGATGGGCCCCACCTTTAACTCCAAGTTTACGTGTCCGTAGGTACTTGTCTTGTTCCCATCGAAGTCTTTCATTACGATTGGGTGGTAGACTATCTGTTGTTTAGGGATCTTTGCGATTCTTAGAGTTTTGAAGGAGATTACGTTGGTTGCTGCCCCAGTGTCCACCAGCGCTCTCTTGAACTCCGTACCTTTGATGTGAGCAGTTACATAGAGGGCACGGTTGTGTCCCTCTTCAGCCATCATATCTTTGTCGGTGAAGGTGATGTTTTGCGCCTGCACATCAGCTGTTATGGAAATCTCGGAGATCATGGGTAGGGTTGGAGTTAGGTTTGCTTCGAAAGCGACGCGGTTAAGGGTGTCGAACGTGTCCACACGTTGTCCCTTTGAGAAATGAAGGAGCTCGCATAGTTTTTCGATGAAAAGGGTAGCTTCCTCCTTTGCTGATTTGTCGTAAGCTGTGAAGCTCTCGACGTGGTTTGGTCTATCGAACTGAGTTTCCGGCGCCATCGTCCCTAGGATAGCCGTCTCTCCGAGGAAAATTTTCTGGGACTGAGAGATTGATCTCCCACTGTGGTCGCCAACTGTTTTTACCTGGAAAAAAACGATGCACCGTCTCTGGGTACTTTCGTAGTGCTCGAGATCAAAGTCGAACAAGACGAGCCTAAACCAAGTCAATGGCCGTTCACGTTTTGCTTCGGTCACAAAGAGGATAGAGGTTGATCTAGGGAGGGAAACAACGACGAAACTTGAGACCAGGTTGAGAATGTGTGTTTCTGGGTTTAAGAGTTCAGATTCTCCGTCATGAGGGTGACTGGAGATCTCCGAGGCTAGAAGTGTGTTGAATACTCAGAATCTGGTTGTTGCTCGTGTTCCGAGACTTTGGTGTTCTTGAGTGTTCGGCTTATTCTGAATGTTCTGCCTTGGAAGATAGAGGAAGCCTCTATTTATAGTGTTGAACTCACCCTGATCTCTCGACTGAGAAGGTGGAAGTCGTGGAAGAGTGGAGGAGTGGAGGACATGAGTTGTGCTCTGTAACCGCTAGAATCGTGTAGAACATGTCCACTCAGCACCACCTTCTCGTAACTGTCCATCATCTCTATCAGTTTCTTTCTAACTGTCGTAGACCGCCAGACCAATACCCCTAAAGTTATCCCCCCGTGTGATGTTTTGATATCTCGAGTGATGTGCAGATATTGCATGGTTGTGTTTGAGTTTGAGTGTCGTGTGGCTATGATTCTGTGGCCAGCGTGAGTGTGGCGCTTTCGAGACATGCATAGTGGGTATATAGGAGTGGCCTTGGTCGTTGGCCAAGACCAGGAACTCATGGCGCCATGACTATGGCGCCATAGCGTAGTACCTTGGCCTCGGGCCAAGGTTAAGTTTCATGGCGCCATGTGGTGCCCTATGTTCCACGGCCTTGGCCTTTGTCCAAGGCCAGTTTATTGCGGTGCCATGAATCATGGCGCCATGGTCCAAGAGACCACGGCCTTGGCGTTTGGCCAAGGCCAGTAGTTGTGGCGCCATGAACTGGTTCATGGCGCCATGGTCTAAGAAGACCACGACCTTGGCCTTTGGCTAAGGCCAACTTGATTGTGGTGTACTTTTGCACTTGTGTTATGGTGCATGTGTGTGCTTGTGTTGTGCATGCGCTTGCGCTATGGTGTATTATGCACTTGTACAACAGCGTGCTTCAAGTCATGGTGTGCTTATCCATGGTATATTAGACCATTCTGTGTTTAAAGTGTGGTCTGCTTAAGCATGTTTAGGCTGTTGCATGCTCTCCGAGAGCTCTGGACTGGCCTAGAGCTGTGGTACTACTGAGGTTTTCATTGAGACTCGGGTGTCGAGTCGTATTTTAAGAGGAAATCTATGAGGATGCGTCTCTGTTAGCTCTCTACCATGTACCATTGAGCAATCTAGTTCTGATATCGAGGAATTCGAGGCGATGTCGACATGAAGTAGATTAATGGGTTTACGTGCTGGTGGGGTCATCGGTACTACACCATGATATCACCCTCTCCACCGGGAGTTATAAGAGAGCTCATAGAGAGTGCATTTATCTCGTAGAATAGGCTGCATTCTGAGATATAGAGATTTGCCTGAGTAGGCGATCGCCTTTAGCTAAGACGTAGTTAGAGGGGAGTTTTACGATTTTGTCCCTCTCTCATTTTTCACCATCTACAAGTTTGAACTTCGAAGTTACGCATTCTGAGTCAGCCATATTAAGGTTTAGAAACGTACATCTGTTTTGGTAGAAACCAAATTAAGGTTTCGGAACCTAAAGTTCAACATATGACCAGAACCATATTAAGGTTCCCAAATCAAGTTTCTATATAGTGAAACCTAAAGCTTGGTTTCGAAATCTAGATTATGTGTAACATAACCTTGGTTAAGGTTTCGAAACAAGAAACACATATTAAATTATCCACAAATGTTTGGTGTAATACTAGAGAGTCCATGTGGTCGAGAACCGTTTCAGCATGACACCTTTTTAGCCTCGATGCACAGGAATATATTTCCCGGTTCACATAAACCTTTAGGAAACCCCAGGGTCTTTTTGACCTTTTAGAACTCACATGGTCAAGACACATTAGCCTCGATTCTCAAGTCACTGTAATCCAACAAACATAGTTATGAAGCTGTGTTAACTCATTGGTCACAATTATTTTGTTTCGGACCAATAACTTATGAATACGAAAACGAGATTATGGTTTCGAAATCAACGTTTAGTTTTACCAAAACCTACATTGAGGTTTCGAACATTGAAAATTCATAAGTTGAGATACACAAATATGGTTTCGAAATCCATAAGTGAGGTATGACATACAAGATGTTCATATACATAATGAAATGAATGATTCAGAACTTCAGTGTTCAGAGCCAAACCATGACGTCGTATTTGAATCTCAGAAAAATAGTATTTCGAGTCTACACAACATAAGTGTGAGTCACGATCTCTTTTACATTGGCTCATACAAGTATATGCAATCAATCCGACAGAGCCAGACTAGGTAAGAAGAGACTCAATAATATGATGGATTAAATCTCGTAGTACTACCGAGATAACATCACATTGTTATATCCAACTCGAAAAGGTTTTAGGAAAAACCTTTATATTAACTTAAAGACGGAGAAGAAAAGAAAGCTCTAAGCAATATGGAATGTCATAACTACACCACAAATACCGCAAGCGGTAAAGTGGAGTTATCTTAAGACACACTGATCACGAGTGATCAAGTCATAACGTAAAGCTCAAGATGAGAGTTATGTTTATATCTTTTGTAGGAAAAGTGTAAAAGATAATGGAATCACGTTATTTAGATTCACTAACTTTTTGAATGATGAAGCCGGATGTCTTCGTTTGATCTTCAGTCTTTCTTCAACTCTTCAACTAGTGATTGTAAATCCTACCAAAATCTTCCACAACCTAAAGCAATCTCTCTCATGACTTCACCTAATTGTGTTGTTTAGCAGTCGAGTTTTGATCACTAAAGTTGACAACTAAGATTGACATACCAACACTTAGTGAGGTTGACCGAGCCAAGCTCTAACAATCTCCCCCTTTGTCAATTTTAGTGACAAAAACTCTTTACATAGATGAACGAGAAATTTCAAACCTAAGTTCTACGCTTTGAGTTCTTTTACTTAGCTTGAAAGCACACCAATAATACCTGCAAAATATGTCAGTCTGCAAACAAGATATGTACTATTGAAAAATACCGATAACCAATACACTTACTCCCCATGAATGTAAGTTCGGATGTCTATTAATGTCTGACGTATTTTTATCACCTGTAGCACAACGCGAAGGTCTACAGTGCTAGTAACATCTAATGTTACTCCCCCTTAGTTTATGCTTTCATTCATTTTTCAATATACGCGCAGGCATTTTTCTCCCCATATGACATTGCTTAATGTCAAAGACCAAGCACTAACCGTAGTCAAGCTATCAATATTTCTCTCCCTTTTTGTCAAAAATAATTGACAAAGGGTCTCGAAAATATCTGGGTACGAGATAAATGCTCAAGTTTAGAGAACTCGATACAACATATAAGAATGATTGCAATCACATGGGTCAGTATTTCGACAAGCTACACAAAATATACATATATATGATAAGCTCAAGCAACCTGTCAGGAAATATAAAAGATATAAGCAAATATAAATTATATTCCCTGTATATTCCACAACCACGCTCCCCTAAAGATATATTTTATTAAGCACAAGTTCACAAAAGAACTCTCTCCCGTTGGTTGTCATTCCCTCGGACATGAGAACTGTTAGGGCATTGTCCGGTCAAACCCACTAGCGTTGGTATGTCAAGCTAGTTGTCAGTTTTAGGTGTCAAAACACAATTCTTGATTTAGCCTACTAGAGTTTAGATTCAGGAATTGGGATATAGACTAAGTAGTTGAGACCTTGAAGACGAAGACTGTGAAGACAAAGAAGACATCAATTATTCTTCATCGACAAAAGGTTAGTAGGAGTTATGAATTTTATGGAAATTCTTTTATTCTACTTTCTCTATCTTTCGAAATAGTCGGCTACTTTAGTAGTGTTATAATAGCGATTGAGATCGTGTTCTTGTATACATGACCATGTGTTATGTTAGTGTTTGTTCCCGCAAATACTAAGGTTACAAGAATGCATGAGATAGATTCGATATCATTTGTCCATTGCAATGGTTTTCTTGCAAATCACTTGTTGGATATGGGTGAATCTAAAGGAGTACTCTTGAGCAAGAGTCCAGTGGATTACAGCTGAGAACGTCACAAACGTCTAAGTACTGGTTAAGCCCAGAACTTCCAGCGGGTCCTGTTAAACCCTAATCTGAATAGCGGACGGTTCCCGAACCGTACGTGGAACAGAAAGTCGGATTTTCTCCTGAGTTCCAGAGTGTCATTTTGTACGCGTACCTACGCGAACCTGATACTTTTGGCTGTGATTCAGATGGACGGTTCGCAAACCGTCCCAAGTGAATATTCTTCTGGATTTTTACTCGGGTTAAACTCTGAACTCCTTTATCTCTTAGTTGGACTTGGATTATCACGAAAATATCTTATGTGGTCCATCTAACGGTTCTCAATGTGTCAATAAGATAAAGATTATCTCTGGTCTGTTGGATTTCTATCTTGAAGTGTTTTTGAGCTAACAAAATACTTGGCAGATAAATGATTAATGAATTCTAATTGAGATTAATCTCTATTACTTGGTTTGCAAGTTTAGGGTTTCCAAAACTTGTGGGACAAGTAATTGATTGCTTTATTCCAAAGCAACCTATCTTATTGAGTGTTATAAATAGAGGTGTCTAAGGACGAATACCGCAAGCATCAAGCATACGTGAAGGTCCTTTGTGGAAGTGATCGTAAAACTCTTTTCACTTTGGTGAGTGCTTGTTGTGGTAAAGTCATCCTCTATTAGGTAGCAGTTCCTCTTGGGATTTACCTACGACTATAAAGACTTCTCTTGAGAGTTAGGAAGCACATGTAGGATATTGAGACCTTAGTGGTTGAAATCTGAGTAACCTGTAACCTTGGTAACCTGATCACGTTCTTGTCTATTCTA
>JAJJMA010218877.1:41311-59729 GCA_023529015.1 Papaver nudicaule | reverse complement strand
CCCACTATTTTTTTTTTCTTTTTTGATGGAATCATCTCCCACCGCTATTCTTTTTTTTTTGAAGGCAAAGCTACGATTCATTGATTAGTTAGAACGACAGTAAGGTACAACTCGTGGTGTAGTAACACCCATTCTATCATCATTTAAGATATTGAATAAGAAGGGGGGTGTTGCTGCTTCCCAGATAACTGTTGATAGGTTCTTTGGATCACGCTTTTGTCGTCGAACTGCTTCATTGGCTAATTCATCTGCTGCGCGATTAGCTTCTCGATATGCATGAGTAATTCGTAGCGTAGTAACATTGAGGAGAATTTGCGTTGCTTCAAATAGTAACCCTTTAAGATGCCAAGGAGCCTCATTCTGCCCATTCTGCAAAATTTGGAGCATCGATTTTGAATCAGCCTCAAGCCAAACTTTGTTCCACCCATTTCTTAGTATCATCCTTGCCGCAGAGAGAAGACCCCAAGATTCTGCCGTGATTGCTGTTGCTACTCCGAGAGAAATTGCCATTGCTTGAAGAAGGTTCCCATCGGCATTTCTAGCGATAACCCCAATTCCCGCTGAGCCTGGATTGCCTTTTGAAGCACCATCCATGTTGATTTTGATCCAATCCTGTTGGGGGGGCTGCCATGCAATCTGTATTGTGATAGTTTCCCTGGGACCAGTGGGTAGCCTTGTTGGAGGTACATCTGGTAGAAATGGTATGATGTGTGTTCTCGACCACTCGAATTCCCTCCAAAAAACCAAAATGAGTTGAAAGATCTGCCCTGGAGGATGTGTAATTCGCTTGTAGAGACGATCATTGCGAGCAAGCCAAATATTCCATATTGTGAAAAGCAAAAGATTCTGTTGCGGTTCTGGAACACAAATACGGAGCAAATCAGGAATTGTGAAAGGTCTCAACAAGGTCGTCTGTATTGGGTTAAGCGATCGGATCATGAAATCCCAAACTAGCTGCCAAACTTCAGCTGCAAAGCTGCACTTAAAAAATAAATGGTTAGTAGTTTCTCTGAAGTCATAGCAAGTTGTGCAGATTCCCGACTCCAAAATATTGCGGGCGTTGAGGACATCAAAGGTTGGGATGGCCTCGTTTATGGCTTTCCACAAGAAAAGCCTGATTTTAAATGGGCAAGGAAACTTCCAGATGAGTCTCGAAAGTTCTGCCGTCTGGGGATCAATGAAAGGTTTGGAGCTGCCGTCATTCTCAATCAAAATCTGGTATCCGGTTTTGACTGAATATTGTCCCGAAGAAGTAAAAGGCCAGATAATGTTATCCTCCTGACTCTCTTGAGGAAGATGAATTGCAAGAATCCTTTGCGCCGTATCTTCCGGGAAAAGTTGAAAAACGAGCTGCTGATTCCAAATTCTGGTATCCTGGTGTATCAAAGAGGCAACTGAACAACCAGGGAGTAAGGAATTATCTCTTGCCTCTTCCGCTGATTGTGAGGGAATCCACTTATCCGTAACCGCCGTGTTGACACCATTACCAATAACTGAAAAAGAATGCTCTAGTAGAAAAGGAGAAACTTTAACCAAACCCTTCCAACAAGGACTTGCCGTTGCCGGTGGTTTGGGAAGGGCAGGGAGAGTAGACTTATCCTTAAGATACCTGGTATGGCAAAGTGTACTCCAGAGGGACTCCAAATGTTGATGTAGCTGCCAAACGCGTTTCAATAGGAGAGCCTTGTTGTGCTCCTTAGCCTTTCTGATGCTGAGGCCACCCTGATTGCGAGGTTGAGTAATCACTCTCCAGTTGATAGTGTGAAGCTTCCTAACTGAACCGTCATGGCCCCAGAAAAAATTCCGTGCAATTTGGTCAATTTTTTTATGTACTTTATCCGGGAGCAGCTGAGTCTGCATAATATGATTCGCCGTTGGAGTAAGGGATGTATTAATCAGAGTTAGGCGTCCTGCCGGATTGAGACATTTGGACATCCATCCCTTGGTCTTCCTCTCATATCTGTTTATGAGTTCCGAGTAGTTCATCGAAGCAAATCTGCCATTAGGAAGTTGAACCCCCAGATACATAGGGATAATATGAGTGGAACCGATCTGAAAGGAATTCTGAAGAGCCTCAATCCATTGAAAAGAAAGCTTCGGGTGATGTATGATGATAGACTTCGTCTTGTTGATGTATTGACCAGCTGATGACGAATACCTAGCTAATAGGTTGTTGAAAGCCGAACAAGTATTCATATCCGCTGAAAGGGATACGAGCAAATCATCAGCATACATTAAATGAGTGAATTGTGGAGCCTTTTTGGAAATACGGATTCCCCGGATTTGCTGAGAATTCTGCAAGACTCCAAGATTAGCCGAGAGGACCTCTGCACACAAAATGAAGATATACGGAGACAATGGATCCCCCTGACGTAATCCTCTCTTCGGACAGAAATTGCCATACGGAGCCCCATTAATAATGATAGAGTAAGAAACAGAAGAAACACACATCATGATATGTTCAACAAATTGCCCAGGAAACCCCATGCATTGTAAGGTGTGACGGATGAAACCCCAATCAAGAGAATCATATGCCTTTTTAATGTCAAGCTTGAGAGCAATCTTTGGAGGTGAATCAGGTGACGTTTGTGCAGTACGTATGTGATGAAATAATTCCGCCGCAATAGCAATGTTCTCCTGAATGGAACGATCTGGAACAAAGGCACTCTGAAACGGGCTAATAAGAAAAGGTAGAAGCGGTCTAAGTCTAGCCACAATAATCTTGGATATGACCTTGTAGATAACATTGCATAATCCGATAGGTCTAAAGTGGTCCGGCGAGGTTGGGTTATCATTTTTGGGAATAAGCACAATATTTGTTCTATTAATGACTTCATGTAGTTCATTATGCAGAAAGAAATGCGAAGCCATCTCGAAAATTTGATCACCCGTGATTTCCCAGAAAAATTTGAAAAACTTACTAGTGAAACCATCCGGACCCGGTGCCTTTTCTGAGCCAATGGAGAACAAAGCATCCTTTACTTCCTGCTGAGAAAGTGGTTGCAAAAGGGAAGCAGATTGTCTGACAGAGATTCTGTTACGTACACAATCAAAAAGGCCTTGATCAATGACGGTGTCAGGAGCAGTATACTGATTTTGAAAATGTTGCACAATAGAATCCGCAATTTGTTGAGGTTCAAACAGCCAAGTTCCCGACTCAGACATAATACTTCTTATGTAATTATGCCTCCGACGAATGGTTGCCTTGGTGTGGAAAAAGGTGGTATTAAGATCTCCCTGTTGAAGCCATTCCACACGAGATCTCTGTCTCCAGAACGAGGCCTGACATTCTGAAAGCATCGAATGCGTATTGCGGAACTCTTCCTCCTTCTGTAGCCAGAAAACAAGGTCCTGACCAGAAGCCGATGCCGCCTGTTGTTGAGATAGACGAATCTGTTCCTCAGCTCCTTGAATCAAAGCCGGTAAATTGCCAAACGTCTGTCTGTCCCATTGTTGGAGCGCCATCGCTGTAGAATCCTCTTTTAAGAGAATATTGACCCCTGGGTTTGGGTTTTGCCCCTCCGCCCAAGCTGAAGAAACAACCTGATGACAATGGGGATGTAAGAACCAAGAGTGCTCCACCTGGAAACATTTCACCCGGGATTTGATGAGCACTTTCTCTTCGAGCAAAATAGGTGCGTGATCAGAAGCAACCCTAGTAAGATGTGTAACCAGAGAGTGAGGGTGTTGTTGAAGCCAGGTCGAGTTCGAAAGAGCTCTATCAAGTCTTTCAAAGATTACATCCGGAGCCTCTTGTCTGTTAGTCCATGTGTATGGAATACCCTTAAAACCAAGGTCAAGTAATCCAAACAAATCCATGAATTCCAGAAAAACCACCGCCTGTGAATTGCGAAAAAGTCTACCACCTTTCTTCTCCGCCTGAGATAGCACCTCATTGAAATCCCCAAACAAGAGCCAAGGTAGTTGGGTTGGCGACACCAAGGAAATAAATTCCTGCCAAAAATTGGCTCGAGTCAATGGATTCGGAGGTCCATAAATACAAGAAAGCAGCCAAGGAGACGGCTTTGAAGGTTGGGTAATCTTTAAGTGAATCAAACTTTGGTGCGCTACTAAAACATCGACCTGTAAATGGGAGTTCCATAACACCGCAAGACCTCCACTCCTACCAATACTCGGAACAGCAAAACTATCAGTAAAACCCAGAGAGTTTTTCAAACACGTAATGTCAGCAACATCCGGTGCAATAGTTTCCGAGAGGAAGAGTAAATCTGGCTTATGTTGTCGTATAAGCTTCAATAATCTCTGCCTAGCTGCAGATTTAAGTGCCCCTTGACAATTCCAAGCTAAAAAGCTCATAGATGAAAGAAGTAAAGTATTTGTGGCCACAGAAACAGTACATCCACACGATTTTATGAAGACCCAAAAGAAAAGCCAACTCAGATCAGTGAGTTGAGTCAGCCAAAAAACGAACAAGATAAAATCGGTGGAATGAAAACAGCTGAACAGCAGAACAAACAGGACAACAATGGCAGCAAATGGATAAATCAACAGGGAGACAGAACCACTGCAGAAGAATTATGCTTCCGTAACACAAAAAAGCAGCACAAAAAAGCTCCCAAAAAACAGATCAGGAAAAAAGAAGACGATGGCAGTAGAAAGGATCAAAAGAAAACTCAGAAGAACTCATACCAGAGAAGAACAAGCCCAGGGGAGGAAACCAAACTGATTATGATTGAAAAAAATGAGAAAAAAGTGAGAAGATTGGAGGTGAATCGGTTGAGTGTATCAACTCAATTTTCGCCGATTTGTTTCGCCTCTCCAGTCTCTCTTGTGAATATTGCCCGTGCTAGTATTATTCCCACCGCTATTCTTATTATTTACCAAATGTAGGAACAGAGTGATTTTATTTCCTCAAACGATGGAATCATTTATGAATCCCAACTACCTAAAACCTACTGGTCCTTGGTCAGACTCTTATCTCACCTTAACAAGTGCGCCAGTTTGACATTACCAACAAGCAACAGCTAATCCATTCCCATTCTATCTCTCAGCTTTGCGTGTTTTATCTGGGAAAATCCATTCATACTGTTGTTGGATGAAGTGATGATGGAGTGGACTATAAAAACAATTCCATTACACGAAGAAAAAATCAAACACCACCAAAAGTTCTGGGAGATATATCAAAGTAAATAAGAAAGATTTGGAAGAATATTGGAAAAAAAGAAGAAGATAAAACCAACCCCTTGATTCTCGCAAATTCAGGAGCAGAAGAATCCACGATGGTGATTGGCCCGCAGCTATTCATCATCATCTTTGCATTTCTCTTCTTCGTTCCTTTTTCATCCTCTATTCCTTTCATTGTATTGCACGGTAAGAAACTAAACAACTCTCCAATTCTTCAATCCTACTTTCTTGATTTCATTTATAATCTGTTTTCAGTAAGAAACAACACTAAGTGAGTAGCGGTGGACTACTGGAACTATTTGATGATTATTTTACTTTCTTAATCACTGATTGTTAATTTGCTCTTCTTTTTTTATTTGATTCAAATTTGTTGAATTCAATCTTTTTGAGGGATTTAGAATACATCAGATTGATTCTGCATTACTATTGACATGCCTTAAAAATTCATTCACTGAATATTGTAGAGAGTGGAAAGTCAATGCTCATTAACAGGTCCATACAAAGAAGAAATCGGTGAATCCTTGGAAGTATATGTAGAAGTTACACTTGTTATTTTTCTAGATGTGCAGGAGGGATTTGAAGAATTTTCTATATCGAAAAATTATGCGATGCAGCTTTATTCTTAGGGATATAGTATAAGATCATGGATTGCTTTTGTTTTGGTTGAGTTGCCTACGAAAGAGTTGATTCTCTTTTTTCTTCCCATGTCAAACGCCTTTAATAGATTCTAAAATCTGTGCTTGCATTTTAATCCGAGTTCCGATGGTGTATTTTATCACAGGCATTGCAGACAAATGCTCCAGTAAAGGTGTTTCGCAGTTCACACAGCTTTTGAACAACTGGTCTGGCTCTAAAGGGCACTGCATGTACGGATTCTTAACTGATAATTTCTGTTGTATTTCATATTTAAGTTCTTTCATGATTTCAACATTTATTGCCTATTAATAAATCATGTTATAGAGCAATGCTCAATCTATTGTTTACACATTTAGAATATTAATTAACAAGTGAAAACTATGAGAAAATAAAGAACAAATCATCAAAAAAGTAAAACCAAAAGGGGAACTAAAATTTACAGAGGAAGAGTTAACTTTTATCAGCATATATAGAGACCATGACAACAAGTAATAGCACGGATAGATTTCTTACGTTCATACCGTACCAAATTCCTCAGAGCTGGAAAGTTATGTTCCATTTTCAGTATCTTAAAAAAGAAGAAGATAAAGAGAAAAGTAAGAAAAAGATGAAAGAAGTTATACTATGAGACCTTGGCTTCTTACCAGACTGTTTGCACATAACCTGTAACTAGCTACTCGTAAATTGCATAAACTGAAGTACCTAAACAATAAACAAAAACTCGATGAACCATTCTGGTGACCTGTAAGGTAGCGTCTGGAAAGACAAAAGTGAGCTTAAGTCGAAATTATTTTCGTTAGTTTATCTTCCGTATGTGTAGTTCATCTTCCATTTTCCCTTTGTCTACCGTAGAGAAGTTGGAAATGGAGCATGGGATTCCTGGTTTATGACGCTTCAGGAACAGGTGCGACCCTGCATATATCCATAAGTTTAAGACTTGTGTATTACTGTTGATCTAATCTAGCTTCAACTTTCTGTGCAGACAGAAATTGTTTGCAGTAAGGTGCAGATGCTGCTTCACACATCTTTGACGGTCAAGGCATTTCATGTTTAACTCATTTTTCCGTCGGAAGTAATATTTTTTGACGTACAGGTGAAGAATATGAAAGAGCTCAAGGATGGTTACAACATTGTTGGGCTTTCACAGGTAATTAAAGTCTATGAGGTGGTTGGGGGATAGTTTAGGCGCTTAATGTCTGTGAAACTAATCGCCAAAGAAATCCTATAAATGAGATAGCAATTAGTGTTATTCATCTTCAGCCTGTCTTTTCGGCATCACCCTCAATTAATTGGAATTAGAAAACTGCTATTCTCGGAATTTGAGCTGTTTGCCAATTCAATTAAATTCTTTCCTACTACACTTTATGCATTCAAATTTCTGTAGTATGAGATATCGGCGTACATAGACTTAAATTTAAGCTATTCGGTTTGTTTCAGGGGAACTTGATAGGAAGAGGTGTTCTTGAATCTTGTGATGGAGGTCCTCCGGTAAGACTTCTAAAATTATTTCCTCGTATGTGTCTTAAACTCTTCAATGTTTAATATTTGTTTCATTTGCCACTTTCAATTTTTGCCGTAGACCTAAGGCCACACTTGATATTGGTGATCCATACATCTTAAGTTACTGTTATGTATTGAATTGTTATTGTTGGTAAGGATTTATGATTTGCGAATTGAGAACATTTGCTATTTGTAAGAATAAATGAAAAAGCAGTTGAGGAATTATTACATCTATATACTGGCCGTATCTGTAAGAGTCGGGAAGATGATCCGATACAAAATGACTGGTCGATGAATTATTTCCATGCATTGAATTGCAAATATAGAGTAATTTGTATCTATGTGGGACCAAATGATTTATTTTGTATTCCAATTCCCAGATCCATTGAGGATCCAGTGACTGCATTCAAATCAATAATGCATGTTTTATTCATTTTACTGGCTTTGAATTGTTTCCTAGCACACTGCTGCTTTCAGATAAACTCACTGTATACTTGCGTATGTGTACAGGTTAAGAATTTCATCTCCCTAGCAGGGCCTCATGCTGGTACTGCTTCTGTGCCACTGTGTGGAGTAAGTTCTCATTCACCTTTGAATCAGTAACAAAGTACGCTAATCTACAAAGGGATTCTCTTATTTAAGAAAAGTGAACGGAGAACAAAATTGCAGTATTAATATGAAATAGTTGAAGTCCACAAAGTTTCTCACGTTTCCATTGAGTCAGAAATTAAGTCACTAACTATGTATGTGAAAAAATCCAAGTGCCCATCACATAAACTGTTATTGTGAGCAAAACACTGGGCAGAGGGAACTATCAACTCATCACATGAAACATGAGTGAGCTTACTCATGCGTTGGTTCCTGGAAATTATATGGGTCATAAATCAGGGTTTCACATCTCATTTTGACTCGAAGTTTTAAATGAAAACTAAGGCAGTCCAACATATAAACAATAAGTAATACATGATCGCAGTATTGCGGCCGGTTTTGTGAACAACATCTAGCAAGGGCCAAAAAGACCCACCACCTGGTAAGCGGACTAGGAAGCTTCAAGATAAAGAGATAGTCTTGTCAAATAAAGATCAAAACAATTATCGCCCTGCTTTAAAATCAAATGGTTAGCATGGTGATTCGAATGAGTACTTTGGCATATCAGATAACCAGGCAAATAACTGACCAGTTACATTTGTTTGTCTTATTTCTGATGTTAAAACATAGAGGTTCTGTAAAATGTCATGATTCTGAATGTGGTTGTGTTTACTTTTGCAGTCTGGCATCATGTGCGTTATAGCAGACAACTTAATCAAGTTTGAGATTTACTCTGATTATGTTCAGGTAAAGTCATTTGTTATCAAATATCCTGTATGTCTAACTCATAAAATCTATCAACTTTGTTCCCGTTACAGTTACAGATTTCATGATCATTACACTATCTTCATGTTGCCCGCCGGTAACTTTATTTTGATCTTATCATGTGCAGACCAAATTGGCTCCCAGTGGATATCTTAAAATTCCCACTGTAAGCACTATATTATGCAAATATAAATATAATTTATCTTTTCCTGTGTGATATTACAGTCACTTTATTTAATGAAAGTGTGAAACATACCTCTTCTGGTATAGTTTTAATTCATGTTTACATTTCTTCCCTTCAGAAGATTTGCAGTAATAGAAATATGTTTTCGAACTTTTTCAAGAACTTGTCTATTTGAAGAACTGACCAAATAAAAAACCAATTATCCATCTCCAGGATATACCTGCGTATTTAAAAGGATGCAGATTTCTACCGAAACTCAACAATGAACTCCCTAACCAGAGAAACTCAACTTATAAGGAACGGTTCACCAGCTTACAGAATTTGGTTCTTATCATGGTAAGTCTTACAGACTCCCTAGTGTTATGCAAATCTTCTGTAGTACCCAGAAATACATGTTACCTTTCTTCAAATGATCAGATTTTTGGTGGCTTGAAACCAGTTTCAGAATGATACAGTTTTGATACCAAAGGAGACCTCCTGGTTTGGATATTATCCTAATGGGGCTTTTGAGCCAATTTTGCCTCCTCAAGAGGTAAACCTCCTTATCTTTTCTTCATAACTGAAATAACCATCTCAAAACTTCTTAGTCAAATGCATGCATGAAATTGGTATATGCAGAATGGAAATTAGAAAATCTTCAGTCTTGAACTACTGATCTTAGTTTACAATTCAGAATCTGCGTCTTACATCTTAGTTACTAGTACTGCACTATGGAATCCACATTAAAATGATAAATGAGAGCGTCTTTGCACTATATCAGCTCTTGCGTTATCTCCTGTGATGCCATAAATTGGTGTAACCAGATCACCACGATACCTACACCATAAACTTAGGGCATAATCTACAAGAATCTCCTTTTGCCATTTTTCCATACTTAAAATACTAAGTGTACATGTAATTGTCCATGCAGACGAAACTCTACATTGAAGACTGGATTGGTTTGAGAACCTTGGATGAAGCTGGGAAGGTTAGATACCTTAGTCTACCCGGTAAGCATCTTGGAATATCTCAACGTGATATGAAGAAATATGTGGTGCCCTACTTGAAGGACAAGGCTTTAACAAATACTAAAATAATAGAATCATATAAATGGGCATCCTCAATCTGGATAGCAATTGGAGAATTGATTGGACTCTCAGAAGATAGACCGCTACTTCACAAATGATAGGGAATGAAATATTATTAGTTTGATTATGTTACACCATCTAAAATTGATTGCTGCAGCTTTGGACCAGAGAGTTGCGCTAAAAAAAACAGAATAAGAAATGAAGTCTGCAGCATTTGGACATTAAGTTGCACGCAAAGAAGAAAAGAGCAGTGATGTTTGCAGTTATAACCATCATTTATTGTTTACGGCATATTAGCCTTGAAGAAGTGTAAAAAATTCCTTGAAAAAAAACAATAGTACTGCACTTTTTCTTGTATTTTTTAACTTGTCATAAGCTAGTTATACTGTGTATATATATCACCAAGAACCAGAATTTGATTATGCTTTTTTTTATTAGGGTTTTGTTATTTTTTTTTTTTTTTTTTTTTTGAAAGGTCAGTCAGTATGATTATTAAAGGAAAGGGGGTACAAAGTTGCAGTTACAAGTTCAGCCTCTGTGAGGGTATTCGCATACTCGACCTTAACTAACCTAGACGATAGAACTAAACAAAGACCTTGTAGCCAAGGCATTAAACTAGAGTAAGAGATAAAACATAACAACCATGCGAAAAAGTAATGCCTAAGGGAAACTTCCAAAGAGAACAATGTATGTCGCGAACCACAAATGCCATAGCACCACGAGTTGATGTGATGTGAAGATCGAATGAACTTCAAGGCAGGCAACCCACAAGAGAAGCCCAGAATTTTAAAGAGAACCACCAGCAGAGAAGCCCAGAATTTTAAGGAGAACCACCAGCAGAGACCTAGAAAACCAATTCGAATGACGGAAGTTGAGCCAAAGGTAAGAACTTTTCCAAGAGGCGGTTGTTGCAGATCCATCCGACAACGCAGACTTACTTGAGCAAGCCCACAAAAGGGGAACTATCAGAAGATGGAGGATTTGATAGTTCCCATTCATGCTTTTCATTTGGTATGCGAGTGCTGCTGGTTCCCACCGAGCACTCGCATGTTTGTTACGGTATCATCTTGAACACATTCATCAGCATTATTGAAGTCTGGAGCTGAGAATTTCCAGCCTGAAGTTGCTTCGATTCTCCTAGTCTTAGAAGGAGGAATGGCTTCTGAGAGTCCCTCATCTCGTTCATTAGAGCAGCGACGGAACCAGGATTTTAACTTTGGGGGGACTATATATTTTTTATTTTACTAAGTGGTCATTAATATAAAAAATAAGGCGGCCGAAGGCCGCCCGAAAATGTTAGACATATAGATTCGACACCTACAATGGGTAGATATTAATCGAATCAATAGCTCCAATACATAATTTTATGGTATCCCAGAAGAATCAAAACTAAAAGAACATGCCTAAAAGTGAGAAAAAAATAAAACATGGACTAAAATTGTTATATTTTGTCTACCCATGGGTGGCTGGACATTTAATTTTTTAAATTTCCAAGGGTCTGAAACTAATTTAGTGGAATTTAGGGGGGCCTTCAGCATACCCTAGCCCCCCTCTAATTCCGTCGCTGCATTAGAGGTTGAGTTGCTTTTGAGAGCACGAGATTTTTCTTTTCTGGAGTAAGAATGCAGCACAAGTGCCTTTGAGTTAACAACCTGAGTAAAAATGGGATCATTGTTGTTGACCTGAGTATGAGCAGTTGGTGTGTTGATGTCGCAACGGTTGACGTATTATTGGTCAGTGGAGAGGTTGTTGATGCAGACGGTAGAGCCGAAACTTCAGCCGTAGTCGGTTGTTTACCTTTGGAATGTGAGCAATTGACAATCACTCTTGGAATTCCACTGATCAAAGAAACCTGCAAGGAAACTTAAGCATTTGGGTTACTCATGAACTTCAATATCTTATGGATGTATCCTTCAAGGAAGAACCCAGGAAGATCTCCACGATTGTGAGTTTGATCTTCATTTGTTATTCCATAGTTAGAAAAAGGAATTCCAGTCATCGCTGAATCATCTGTGAAGAGAGTATCAATACGCTTATCCCTTCGCTTTTTCTGCTTCGGAATGTCAAGAGGTGGAACTGAAAAATAGCTTGCCTTGGCATCTTCTCCAGCATTGCAGGTTTGAGTAGCTGACCATTTGCAATCGAGGTCGTTAGGGTGGGCAGCCATCGTGATGTGTGAGGAGGTAGAGTTGTCAGTGAAAAAGAGGGGATATCGAGATACACCACCAACTTTTAGTTTTCGTGAACCTAGTTGAGTATGGTTGTTTGAACGATCTCACAAATCAATATTCAAACAACAACCTGAGTATAATTCAGAGAACCGAACCCTAACAAGAACGTGGTTCTTGTAGATCTCAACAGGGATGGATTCACTCAAAGGTTATGAATCAACAAACTTGCAATTACTTCAATTATATAGATCAGAGACAATATAATGCGGAAGGGAAAAGTAATGCAAGACACCATAATTTTGTTTACGAGGAAACTGCAAACCTAGCAGAAAAACCCCGGGACCTCGTCCAGATGTGAACACCCTCAGTATTAACCGAATACAGATGCTAGCCTACTCTCAGACTTCGGACTGGAATGTATCGAGACTGAATTCACCCTACAAGCAATTCAGCTACCAATGTGCTCCTACGTCTCTTGGCTCCCGCAGAAACCTACGTACTTGATTCCCCTAGCTGACGTCCTTTACAGGCCTAGGAGTTGCTCCACTTCCCTTCGTGAAGACTAGCGCTACCCTGCCTCTAACAGGACGCCTAAAAGTATCCAAGTAATTAAACGAGAATATGATTGTGATTTCCTTTAGACTTAAAGTCAAGGTTAATGGAAATCTGATTTGTTGAATAGGGCTTATTGATCTAGCCTAAACAACTTTACCTCTTAACGTTTGACGAACTTAGTATTAAACCTAGTTCGTGAATATGCGTTAAGGAAGTTTTAGGGTTTACGATTCAAGATCTACCTTATGAAGTTTCTATCAAATATTGGTCGTGATAAGATCAAAAATATTTAATCGACCCAAGATACATGATAAGGAATTTAACTTCCGACCTGTGCTTCACGATCCTCAAGTGAAGTCTTTCAATAGTCGTAGTCCCAAAGGACTTTGAGATGACGACCAACCTTTATGCAAGGATACACAGATGTGTAGAGGATTGAGATTGTATCTTGCAAAAGGTCATCTATTTATAGTGATCACCAAGGGAGGCTTTGCTTAAAGTTTAAGCAACCTTGAGTAGGGCTCAAACAAGTTCCGGAACTAGGAAAGTCCATAGCTTGAATACCCGTTCTCAATCTTCTATTAACTTTGTACTAGGCCAATAGTTAAAGAAGACTCAACCTTGATTGAAGGTTTGCGACTTCTGGTCCAAATCATCTTTGAACATCGCTTGCGACTTCTGGTCCAAATAATTGTTTGAACATCGCTTGGATTAAGTAGTTGAATTCCATGGGCCAAGTAATGACAAGTCCGAGAACTAATCATGTCTAGACCGAAAACTTCAAGATATGAAAGTTGGAAGTTTTCTCATGGCTTATATGTACGCAACGTTGAAAAAACACAACGTTGGGTTCCCAAAAGGAAGATACATTCTGCCAATAATCAAGATAAGGGAATAGAAGTACTGCAAGATGTTGCTTTGAGTTAACTGGTTACTCAATTCCAGAACATCCTCGACAAAAGAAGCAAGGTTCTTCAAAGCATAAAGATCTCATTAACATGAGTCAGAAGGAGCAGAAATTCTCAGGTAACTCCTCAACCATTGAATCTTACTTTGATGATAGCAACTTCGATGACAAATTCTCAAAAGGAAGAGAGACAAGATTGATGACTCAAGGACACTCGCCATAACACCTAACAGTGTTATGAGTTGCCACTCTTATCTATGTATTGTCTAGATAAGAGTGATGTAATTGTTCATTTTGAACATTAAGAGGATAGTACACCACAAGGTTTAATTTTTCTTATCTTACTATTGTGTTATTGTGTCTTTTTGATAAATAAAAGTGGGATCCTAGTATTTAACGCAATAAAACCTTGTAGGAAATTTCTTGAAACCAATAACAAGACATAAATTTGTTGAGCCATGCTCCAAAAAAACTACTGTGAGTCGCGTACTGTTGACAATATCAGAGGTTGTCTTATAACACAACTTCAAACGTGCTGTCACATCCTATGAGAAGTCCAAAATGTAATGACTCGATGTGAATATCAACATTTTAAAATTGCTACCTCCAGCATCTCTCCCTGCCTCTGGCTCCTAAGGCAAGAGTCGAGAACATGATCCATGAGAGTAACTGAGAGTATAAGCTGAAAAGCCATGAAAAACAACTCATGATGTTGATATTTAAACTTATCTTTTCATTGGTCACATAAGGAATTAAACATATGTCTATTGCCAATATTTTGGGTAAACGCTAATTCTATCATCATGGACATGCCTACTCATCTTGAGTTCTTATTTTGTGAAATAATGAAAAAGGGAAATCCTTGCTCAGAAAAAAGACTTAGGGCCTGTTTGGTTTATGTTTTAAAAACAGTTTTTTGTATTTAAAAACGTTGAAAACGAAAAACGACCGAAAACACGTTTGGTAACCGTGTTTTTCATATTCGTTTTGTTTTTACTTTCCGTTTTTAAAAACTGAAAAACGAAAACGATATTTTATCGTTTTCTTTCACCTTTTTTTCTTTCTCTTTCGTATGTGAATAAATCTTTCCATGGTTATTGGTTAATCCTCCTCTCTACTTAATGTGCACATGTATACATCCTAATGATCTTTCTAACCCGCCTCAACTTACTCCCACTCATTTGTACTATTGTTACTTGGTTTGACTCTCAAAATGGTCGCAATTGATCCCATCTTAATCATTAATGCTTCACTATTGGTTGGGAAACAAATTCATAGATTTGTTGTAGAAGATATAATTTTTAGTATTTTCTGTGTTTGCCGGGTGTATGCTTTTCGATATGAGTTGTAATACCGGCTTCAAGAGAGATGCCAGTAAGGTGTTCGATGAAATGCCCATTAGGAATATACCTACTAGAAATGGTAGATAATGATTATAAACTTCTTTGCAGGATGCATGAATAAACCATGTTTTGCTTTGATCAATCAATGCTTTTGAACCATGTTTTGCTTTTGATCAGTCTATGCTTTTGGTCCATGAGGCATACATGGATCTCAATCTAACTCTTGTTTTGCATGTAAATAGAGCTTATAGTTGCTCATATTCCAGTTGTCAACTAGGCATTATTTGATTTAACTGCAAATCACAGAAGTCAAGATTACTTTCTGACATGGACGTCGTTAATTAGCAAATTAACAAACCTAGTTACTCGTCTTATAAGTATGATCCCAATCAATTTAATTTTGGAATGTGATTTTAAAAACAGATTCATTTTGCTACCAAACATGTTTTTAAAATTTAAAATAAAATGAAAACAAGTAAAAAGGGT
Organism: Papaver nudicaule; assembly: GCA_023529015.1. Classification (NCBI taxonomy): domain Eukaryota; kingdom Viridiplantae; phylum Streptophyta; class Magnoliopsida; order Ranunculales; family Papaveraceae; genus Papaver; species Papaver nudicaule. The sequence continues at coordinate 44,382 of JAJJMA010218877.1, read as the reverse complement.
ATGTTTTAAAACAGTACAAAATGATTTTTGAAAACTGTTTTTAAAAATCTTACCAAACAGGCCCTTAGACTCTAAAGTCATCACAGAATCCCCTATATCGGTACTCCAGAAATTACATGAACGAGAAAAACTCGTTTCGGAAACCTACTTCCTTATACAGTTTAAGACTGTATTATCTTCCTTTTTATCTCTATGCGACCCTATATATATATCACACCCTAAAAGACTTGAAATTACTTTCAAGCACAACTACATACCTTCTCGAAGTGTCACGCGAGAAATATGGATAGAGCAAACTATGATAGTGTTGATGGGAAAAGGAAGAATGTAATATTTGTCAAAGAAGACGTAGTTGATCCTCTTGAATTTCAAGGATACTCACCTACTATAGTTTGCTTCAATGCTATTGACAATCAAAAGAAAGATAAAGACACGATGATATCAGCAGAAATTGCATTCAATCTTTTACGAGATATTGAAGTCATCAAGGTTCATCTTGTTACTGCATCAGAAAAACTTCTAACACTGAAACGTGGCATACCTGTTATGAAGAATGAACTCACCAATCTAAAAGGTGATGTGATTAATCTGATTGATTATATTTCACCAATTAATGGTGATGATCTAGAAGTGAATTTCGAAAACCTAAAGACACATGATAATGAAGGTTCGATAGCTCCTGAAGAAGATACTGACTCTGATAACTAGGTCAGTTTTTGATTAGCATAGTTAACTCCTTATTAAGAAGCTTTTTGTCTTTTCCATAGGGTTTGGGTAATCACTATGCTGGAAGTAGTCATCTTTTGATTTAAGCATGATTTGCTTGTGCTACTTCCATGTTTTCTTTTTCATCAATTGATCGAGGTTATTAAATTAAAATCTTAATTGATGATTGCAATGCTTGATCTTAATTGATTATCTATATGAATGTATTGCATAAATCGTGAACTTGGTTTTTTAGCCATACCACCCGTTCGGGTAAAGCAGTTCATGAAGAAATGTCAAAATCCATGCTTCTGACTCTTATGGCTAAGGGGAGACGATTTTGATAAAGAGGAACCTCGTAGGATACAATGTTGAACTCCGCTGGATTAAATGTTGTATCTTTAGTTCTTAGTCTTACAACCACTAGGAAGGGGTAACCTAATATTTTCTCTAAAGGCAATGGTTGACCGAAACTCTCTGAGAAAGTAGGAAGATTAAACCTTGAATTCGTATTTGACCGTAACTGGCTAGGAAAGAAAAACATAATTACAATTTTACTTGTGAAATTGTACATCACCCAAGAATTTATTCCAAATCCTTGCTTGGGAAGGTCGTCGCGTTGTTCCTTATGGAATGGCAAATTAATGGGGGAGAGTTCTTTTGAACTTATGCTTTATGGTAATATCTTTTTGGGGTGTGCGGCTGTGGAATTTGCGAGAGAATTGCATCTTTTTATCTCTCGTTTCAGGTATATTTACCTTTGTCTACATTGATTATTGTTGTTTTATGAGGATTCCTATATTTCTTGTTCCTTTGTCTATTTTATGACAAAAAAGGGTAGAAATCTTGTAGTAAGGGGGAGTAAAATCTTTTTGTCTACTACGACAATTGTCTACGGCATTGTCATAGGGGGAGTAAAATCGATGTGCTTGTCATGTCAAAGCAAAAGTTAGTGTATTGAGTAAGGGGAGAACATATCATATTGTGTAGTATCTTTAAGCATTGATGCAATATGCTTACAAGTTTTATATACTACTCAATTGCTAAACAAACTCTTGTTGGACTATGTCCTTCTAGAAACCAAGATGGGTGGACTGGTGACTTTGAAGTTTGTTATCTCTACCTTAAATCTTCACTTGCAGGAACACTCTTATCTGAAGACGCTGAAGATTACAATAAGATCAAGTACATTATGGTTAGGGCTAAAAGATTTTACTTTTTGAATCCATATGTAAGATTGGTTTTGTCACTAAAATTGACAAATTGGGAGATTGTTAGAGCATTGCTCGGTTGAACCCACTGGTATTGCTATCTCAAGTCAGTTGTCAAGTTTAGGTGACAAAAACACAATCCTTGATAAGTTTACTCTACAACCTCAGACTAGGATAGTTTTAGGTAATCGAGACGAAGACCGCTGAAGACAAAGACCGAAGCTTACTACTTGATAAATCATAACGTCCTCGCTAAAGGTTAGAAAGGTTTTCCTTTCCATGTTTTTATATTTGCCATTTCTATCATATCAATAGTCTATGATGTTGTTTATATGATCCGAAGGTATTCTAGGATTCTTCGCCTATGTATTTGTCACATCCTTGATATTATGTATAGGTAGAGTATGTTGAATTGTCTCTTGAAATGACCTCAACGGTGGACGCGTACATGTGTTGCTTAAATGCATTTCATAGAACGAGCGGGTCTGTATGAATGTGTTCATGAACGCGTACATACGAGTTCACAGATTTCTCCTGAATTCTCCTGAACTCCATTTGACAGCTCTATGAACGCGTACATATAAGCCATGAGAAAACTTCCAACTTTCATATCTTGAAGCTTTCGGTCTAGACATGATTAGTTCTCGGACTTGTCATTACTTGGCCCATGGAATTCAACTACTTAATCCAAGTAATGTTCAAACAATTATTTGGACCAGAAGTCGCAAGCGATGTTCAAACATGATTTGGACCAGAAGTCGCAAACCTTTAATCAATAAGGTTGACTCTTCTTTAACTATTGGCCTAGTCCAAAGTTAATAGAAGATTGAGAACGGGTATTCAAGCTATGGACTTTCCTAGTTCCGGAATTTTTAAAAACATGTCTGATACCAACTGAAAAAAGGGGATACCGAGATACACCACCAACTTTTAGTTTTCGTGAACCTAGTTGATTACGGTTGTTTGAACGATCTCACAAATCAATATTCAAAGAACAACCTGAGTATAGTTCAGAGATCCGAACCCTAACAAGAACGTGGTTCTTGTAGATCTCAACAGAGATGGATTCACTCAAAGGATATGAATCAACAAACTTGCAATTACTTCAATTATATAGATCAGAGACAATATAATGCGGAAGGGAAAAGTAATGCA